>QFDD01005628.1:0-12512 GCA_006871305.1 Vachellia collinsii | reverse complement strand
AAAAAAAAAAAAAGACCGGGCGGTCATGAAGTGTCGCTGTTAGCCACACGTATTAAGATACACGTAAACTACTAAATATGGTTAGAGTGATCCCAAGATTCAAAAGCTGGTCACAAATTGAGAACCTTGTTTTATAAGAATCCGTGCAGCCGCCCCCTTGCTTCATTCACGTCTCTGTGCATGCATCGTTTGAGTAAAATTGCAGGCGCGTGACCCGGACGCGCATCACCCTCCCGCATGTCTCCATGCACCGCAGGCGAGAGGCCGGGGAACACCAATGGCCTCCTTCCCATTTAAAAAAGACTCCATCTCCCAATAAAAACTCTCTCTCTCTCTCTCTCTGGTGGTCTCTAGGAATAATATATTTTATTTTATGAATGGTTGAATCTGTTTTTTCAGAGAGAAGGTGAGCATTATATCTGTATGTCATATGCCAGACGAAGCTCTGAGCCTCTGAGCTCTATCTCACAACACACAAAAACGCGCCACTACAATATGCGAAATTCACAAATGCCTTGCAATTCTCTCTCATTCTTGACCTCCTCTTGCATATGCTTTCTTGTTTATCAGTCATCTCCATTTTAATCTCCCTCCTTCTTTTTTTACGTTTCCCTTTTCCTTCGCCGTCACATGCTCTGTTGTCTCTCTCTCTCTCTCTCTCAGCGATAAGCTGCATTTTTTCCTGCTGTATCATTGAAGGCTTTTGACTCCACAGTTGAAGGGATCCTTCAGATCTGCGGGGAAAAGCTGTTTGGACATTCTTATACAAAATTCTTCTTTCTGGGACTTCCGTGCTGGCTGATTGGAAGCACAAAGGTATGCTCCATGAATAACGATGGCCTCTTCAATTCACTGATATGTTTTTTCTTTTTAATAAATCTCCCCCGAAATGATTTGCTTTGAGATATTTTTAAT
This sequence comes from Vachellia collinsii, assembly GCA_006871305.1. Classification (NCBI taxonomy): domain Eukaryota; kingdom Viridiplantae; phylum Streptophyta; class Magnoliopsida; order Fabales; family Fabaceae; genus Vachellia; species Vachellia collinsii. Next base: position 11,597 of record QFDD01005628.1, on the reverse strand, counting down.
CCATTTTCCACTTGGTTGAATTGTCTTGCTTCGGTCAATGGATCTCGGGGATGTTGTGCTTAAGCGAGTGAATCGCCTTAATAGCTTCCGTTTCTTATGAGACAATGTATATCTATGACCTCCAAATCTTTGAAGAGCTGGCTCGAGTTTGATATTTGTTTAGTGTCAGAGCTGTAGAAGTCTCAAACTGTATCTTCTGAATTCCCAATATCCGGTGCTTCATGCTTGCCGCCTCTGTATTCAAACAACTGTTGAAAATTTCGAAGACAAACAATTCGTCAAATATTGTCTTCTTCCATTCTTTCTTCTCTTTTGGCTCTGAATTAATACCTTCCCTTCTGTTCCCTTTGTTAAAATTTCTTGAACAGCTGTCCTGTATTCATAATTGCTGGTCGATGACTTTTGGTTTACATAATGAGATGTAATTTGGCTACTTTAAAGTTTACGGGTGGTATTATTCAGATGCCTTTTGCGATGGTTGGACAGCTTGGCATGTCCTGAAATGACAATAATTTAACATCAGTTAATATTTTCATATGGTGCCTCCTTTCCTACTCATTCGCACTATCATATTTTCTTTTATTTCGCAGTTGAGAGCCAAACTTGTATGGAACTCATCTTCGCCTACCAGGTCGAGGTAGGATTTTTCACCAATTGGTCTCTTGGGGCTTTGTTTACAATAAAAGAGAAAGACACGAGTTAGAATTGGTTGACTAGAAATGCAAAAAGGACTTCATTGTGGATTGCACAAAAGCAAGTGGATATAATCAGTCAGTTTTAATGGTTTGCGAGATGGAATATGACCTTATGGAGGACATGGACATAGAAGTCCTGCCTTCAATGTGGCCAGAAGATATTGGAACAGATGCTGGGAAACAGTTTAACATAGAGAAGCCTGGAAGTGCCCAAGACATGTTGGAGGAGGTCACAATAGTGGAAGAGCCAACTATAGTAGATTTCAAGCGTCTCATGGAGCTCACCAACTATACAGACAGAGGGTCAACTCAGTTGACCTATTTTATGAAATACTTGGAGTATAAGCAGGCTAATGCTGTGCGTCTCCTGCGAGAAGAACTCGATAACCTAAGCAAACAGAGACAGGAGGTCGAGCTGAGGAAGTTGAAGATATTGGAAGAGCACCGGTTCGAGGACATAAGATATGGGGGTGACAAACGACCAGTCTCTATATTGGATGAAGTTTATGACATATGGCAAGATAGACCTCGCATGAAGAATGACGTTGTTGTACAGAACAAGGGTATTAAAATAGATGCCGAGTATGATACTGTAGTGTACTGGAAGCAGAGGGCCTTGCATTTGGAAAAACTGTTAAAGGCAAGTATACGGAGAGAGCAGAAACTTATGGAGAAGCTTGAAGAAAGCATAAAGAATCTTGAAAGGCAGTCCTCTCCTGTAGAAGAATTGTCCCAGATTCTGAAAAGAGCAGATAATTACTTGCATTTTATTCTGCAGACTGCACCTGTTGTCATAGGCCATCAGGTAAATTCCAGTGGGTATTGTGTTCATTGTTCTGCCTCTGGAACAAAACTTATGGAATGATCTTAGCTTATGACTTCATTCAAAATTCATACCTGATGTTAGATTCTTTTCTTGAGTTTTTCACAACCTTTAAGTTGAGAAGTGCAAGAACAAGCATTTATTTATGAATGAATTAAATTAACATGATGATAATTACTTAAAATCTCATGAAGAGGCACCAAATTCACCCTAGCAAAGCCATATCTTGTTTGACACTCTGCACACTGCCTGCTGTACTTCCTAGGTGCATGGGACCCAGGAAGGACTGAAATTGCGTTTTTATTCACAAAGAATAAGCCAACTGCGTAACTAAACCCTTCATTGGTGCCATTACAAAGTGTAGGTACTAGACAGTAAATTGATGTATATATATGCAGTACTTTGCATTAGCAGACAGTATCCTTGTGGAACTTGGGCCAAATCTTATTTGAATACTTTGACTAGAACTTCATTGTAAACTTTGTGGGTTCATCATTATGTTAAGTCTCAACTTCTGCCTTCTAAGTGATTCTCTTTTCATTTCTCTCAGGACAAAGAGTTGCGCTATCGGTTTATCTATAACCATTTCCCAAGATTGCAAGAAGAGGTAATAAACTTTTTGAAAGCTTCTGCATAAGATGTTGTATCGATGTATTCTGCTGTGACTGTTTTATATTAAAAAAAAAAAAGGCCTGAAAGTCTGAAACATCAGTACTGACTTGTTCTTTGTCAAAATTGTGTGATATAAGTTTGCTGAAATGTCTTGACTCTAAAATCTACTCCATTCTTTCAGGACATCATAGGAAGAACAGATGTGGAAATTTTCACCGGGTCTGGAGTTAAGGAATCTCAAGATTTCAAGAGAGAAGTTTTGGAAAAAGGATTGCCTGCAAAAAGGGAAATTACTTTTGAGACAGAACTATTTGGGTCAAAGACATTCCTAATTTATGTAGAACCTGTCTTTAGCAAGGCAGGGGAAACAATTGGGATAAATTACATGGGAATGGATGTAACAGATCAGGTAGATTCTATCTGGCTTTTGAAGATATTTGCAATCTTCTTGTTGCGGAAGAGGGTATTGATACATCGGACATATTGCAGGTGAGAAAAAGAGAGAGAATGGCAAAGATTAGGGAAGAGATTGCAGTTCAGAAAGCAAAAGAAACTGAATTAAATAAGACCATTCACATTACAGGTTTGATCACTCAGTCAAAATTAGTTCTGAATTTTGCTCCAACTCAATTTGGCAGCAAGAATGATTGTTGTTGTTGTTCCCCCCTTGAATAGAGGAGACTATGCGAGCAAAACAAATGCTAGCAACCATGTCCCATGAAATAAGATCTCCACTGTCTGGGGTTGTTAGCATGGCTGAAATTCTTTCTACTACAAAACTTGACAAGGAGCAAACACAGCTCTTGGAAGTCATGCTTTCCTCAGGAGATTTGGTTCTTCAACTTATAAATGACATATTAGATCTTTCCAAGGTTGAGTCAGGTAAGAAAAACTACCTCATGCCATTATATATTTTTATAATCCACATAAACACTATTTTCAAAGCATTCTTAGAGCAATTTGCAAGTTTTAGTTCAGAGAAGAAAGTGATTTTGGGTTGTCTATGTAGGAGCCATGAAGTTGGAAGCTACCAAGTTCCGTCCAAGAGAGGTTGTAAAGCACGTGCTACAGACTGCTGCAGCATCACTGCAGAAAATACTAACCCTAGAGGGTCATGTGGCAGATGACGTACCCATTGAGGTGAAATCTTACATCACACTTTTCAAGTATCATTAACGGAGTTCTTGTATGATGTTAACATTTTTCTTTCAAGTTCTTATCTCCTCGTTATTTCAGGTCATTGGAGATGTTTTGAGGATTCGGCAAATTCTCACAAATCTAATAAGGTATATTTCTACAAACACTATATTTAAACCTTTAAAATCTTATCATTTGGATTGATTTTTCCGTTAACAAATTTGCAGCAATGCAATCAAGTTTACCCATGAAGGTAAGGTTGGCATAAATGTCTACGTTGTAGCACAGCCCAATTTTGAAAAATCGGAAGAAGGTTTCCAAAAGATGAGTGGAGACAGGTCAAACGTACCAGTGAGTGGATTGACAGAAGAGAAATACTTCTCAGCGTCTCAAAATGGTAGTGATGAATGTAGATCTCCACTTGAAAGCGAATGCTCAAGGAACGGGGATACAGAGGAGCAACCTCATTCAACTGAAACTACAGTGTGGATACGTTGTGATGTATACGACAGTGGAATTGGAATACCAGGTATCTTATTAAACTCAACCACATATGTAAAGCTCGCACAGGAATATGATTTCTAGCAGTAAGGTACTCAGTATATATGTGTGTGTGTGTGTGTGTGTTTCTTCGATTTATTGTGCAACAGAAAAGGCAATTCCTACTTTATTTAAAAGATACATGCAAGTCAGTGCAGATCACGCTCGAAAGTATGGTGGCACAGGGCTAGGACTGGCAATATGCAAACAACTGGTAAATAGACACAGTCCATTGACCATCCTTTTTATTTACTTTTTGGGTGGTAATGATTGATATATATAACACCTGTTTGATTGGAATAGGTGGAATTAATGGGTGGTCGTCTAACAGTGTCGAGCAAAGAACACTGCGGTTCTACATTTACGTTCGTACTCCCGTACAAGGTTTCTATTGCTTGTGATCATTCAGATGACCCCGACGAGCTCTTAGATATGGAGAACGACGACACGGCGTCTGATGACGCCACACAAGGATTCTTCCAATTCCAACCACGTACACTGGGCTCACTTTTCTCCTCCAAGGGAGCCACCAGAGCCCCAAAGTTGTTAACCCATAAACTTGGCCTCACAATCCCTCATAACTTCAATGGGTTTTCGCAGAATTCTTACTCCCTCCCCTCTAACGTCGTCAGTTCAAATGGAGGAACAACTTCAGTCGAAGATGTAACCCGAGTGACAGTAAAAGACGTGCCAGAGATATCTGAATCGGGAAGTTCAATGACTCATAAGCCAGAAACAGAGAACGAAAATGTAGTTAGTAGAGATAAGCAGCGTCAAGATAACACTACATGTGCTCTACTCCAGAATGGTATTGCTAGTAGAGAAATTGGTGTGGCAACAAAGTCAAGTAAAACACAACAATCTAGTGAGACACAAGAGAAGGATAGCAGAGATTGCCAATGTGTTACTAGCAGAAGTAATAGTACATCAGCAGTGGCCAAACCGCCATTAGAGCCTAAGATCCTTCTAGTTGAAGATAACAACGTCAACGTTATGGTGGCACACTCGATGATGAAGCAGTTAGGTCACAGCATAGATGTGGTGAATAATGGAGTGGAAGCTGTGCGTGCAGTTCAGCGCAGGAGTTATGACCTCATTCTGATGGTACTTTCGGGAATCTAACCGGAACGTTGATTCACTAGGACCATGAAATGTTTGTGTGTGAATAATAAATATGAATACTTACGGAACGTAGCTGCACTTTGCAGGATGTGTGCATGCCAGTTATGAATGGTCTTGAAGCAACAAAATTGATTCGCTCTTTTGAGGAAACTGGCAATTGGGATGCTGCAACAAAAGCTGGAATAGAGCCAAGCATTTCAACTTCAGATTTGCAGAAACCTGAGCCTTCCACAAAGCGAATACCCATTATTGCAGTAAGACAACAGTAATCCTTGACTTGTTATATTAGTGACGTGATCATTGCTTGTGTTCATCCTCTTTTGCATGTTGACGTTGTGCAGATGACTGCGAATGCTTTGTCAGAGAGTGCAGAAGAGTGTTACGCGAATGGAATGGACTCATTTGTGTCTAAACCTGTGACTTTCCAGAAATTGAAGGAGTGCCTTGAACAATTCCTACGGTGATGATATCCTTGTAAATGATGATACGTGTGTATAAAATAAATAAATAAACAAATGAATAAATAATAAAGAGGGTAGGAAAGTTTTGTAATGAATGCATCATGTTGTCCTGCATCATTAGTGTCTACTAGTAATGAGTTGTATAGATCTAAAATATTCTTTACCTTTCTCTACCCTGTAATTTTATTAGTTCCCAGGGGAGAGCAAGAAGCCTTTCAGCAGAGTTTATAGGGCATATCTGCAGTACAAGGGAAGGGAAATTTGCAATAACCAGATCATATATCAGGTAATAAATTATTCTTCCTCGCACAACACTAATTCTACTAATTAATATAAACATTTGACATGCGTCAAATATAGGCATAGCAATGTTTTGGGACAGCACCATGCATTATGATGCAGAATCGTACTCTTAGTCTCATAGGAAAGATTCTTGGTATATAAAATTATCTAGTCTTATAACCCATAGGACTGTATATAAAGATAATAAAGCTTCCTTCCTGTTGCTTTATCCTGTTTATGGTGGTTTTAATCGTTGTTTGTTACTTTAGACATTACAAAGGCTTGGCTCCAAAAGTTCGGAGTTAATTACTAGTCATAGAGTTAGCCGAGCACACTTGGCCTAATCGCCAATCAATCTATCAATTTATTTCCTTCTGCGCGGAATCCCTCCCTCTCTCTCTCTCTCTAACATGAATGATCCAGATTAAGGGTTAGAAGATGATGATTAATCCCGGGTTGATCCACATTTATCTGATCTCCTGATTTTAGTGAGGCTTCGGATATTTGGTGTGTCGCATCGTCCGAAGCATCTGGGAATGTAAGTTTGTGTGGTAATTGTAGAAACTAGAAAGCTTTTAGCCCGATCCAAATCCCTTTGATGCATTTAATTCAAAATAATATCATCTGTAATACGTGTGTGTGTTTATATTTTATATTCATATAAATTATGATGATTTAATTTTATGATTTCTGATTGAAATGGTTTTTTAATGCAGTTTACTTATACAACCTAGTCTTCGTGAATCAAAACAAATATTGGCAAAAGTGGGCATGTAGAAATACATGGGCGTGGAAAACTAATCGAAATGTGGGGGCAAACTCTATTTCTACTGTTAATTAACGGGTCAACGAAAATGAATAGACTATAACGAAAGAAACATCATAGCTGTCATGGCTCTTGAAGTCAAAATGATTTGACATGCAAACAAACATTTTTTTTTTCGCTTCAAGAGCAAACAAAACGAGACAGCCCTTAATTACTCACGACTAGATTTTGGATGGGACAAGTAAACTCTTCATCAGTCTTGCGAATAACTTGGTCAATGTTACGTTGCCCAATTTTTATTTTAAAGAGTAATTAATGTACACCAATCTTACTTTAAGATTGTTCATAGACGAAATCTTTGCGACTTTTAGCTAAAGGATTTCATCCATGAATTTGAATTATCTTAAACACAAATTGATGATTTTATTGGAATAAGTCGGCAATATTTCTTAGGTTCTTCGGGTTTTCTAATTACAGAAATTATTACATATACCTATCGATACATCATAGACAGCAATATGTTACAGAAGTTACATGTGTGAGATCGAGATGGGGCTAATCTGCATCAGTTGTTTGAGGGACTGATTACATGTGAGGGTGATAAAGGTGGAAAACTTTGCACCATGCTCATCTCTACGTCTTGATGAGGTGGATCTCCATATGGATTAACATTTCCATGTTCTACTGAAAACGACAAGTTTGATTCCGTTTGACTCGACGGACTTGGTGGGAAGTGGTGAGTACTTGGAGAGCATTCAGTTGCACCTGATAATGATCCATGATGAGCTGAAATTTTAGTGCGCTCACTTTTTCTGTATGTGTGGCAGCTCAAGTCTTTCTCGTCAAACACTTTAACCAACGCACTGATTCGTTTCCACATTGATGATGAGGAGTTCGATGGATTATTGGGGTGCCAGATATGCTTTTGCTGATGTAGGAATCTGACTGCAAATATGAGGAGAGCTGAAACTGAAGCAACCCCTGCAATGAGGAAGAGCCCCCAGAAACTATCGACGCTTAGATTATCAGAAGAAACTGAAGCATCATTCTCCCCACATTGACTTCTCTTGAACCATGCGTTCTCTATTGTTCTCATTTTATCTCCCTCAGTCAAGTTTAGGATTCCCCTTGATATGTCTGCCACAAGAGGAGACCCTTTAGGGAACACCTGTGAGAACAGTTGAGAGTGACAGTTCATTATTTTAAGATAGATGGATAGAGAGAGAGAGAGATAAGAGAGGAACAAGGAACTTACATAACCATAGCCATCAGTTCTAAAAGTAGGTGGAACTATGGAAGTATACTTGGAGCAGTCAGTTGCAAGGAACAGCTTCACATTGGGCATTTCGTCAAAAGCAGCGTCAATGCCACCCTTGGCACTTCCTAGTGTGAACAATTCGTCACAGTGTTGTGTGGAGTAAAAAGGAATGAGCTGGGAATCTTGAAACCCCATATCCTTTAATATCCCATACACAAAAGAACCACTGTAGTACCCCACATTCAGCTTATTCTTGATCAGTTGATTCACATCTGTAACACTTGGACGCAGCTTTTGAACAGTCAAGAGTGAAGTCAAGCTTGCTGTGTAGCTCTGGATCAAAATTAGAACTACAAAGACCCACATTGTCACCACAAATCTAGCACAGTTGCTCACTATTTTCTCCCCTGCAGCAAAATAAAGTAAAACTCGATATATATGCACATACATATTTAACTGATACTGCTAGAAGTTACGTGGTGGTTCTTACGATGGGCAAACACTAAGATTGAGAATGAAAACCATAAGCTGGTGCCAATCTGATGCGAGGGAGGACCTCGGAACGTATCGTTTATTCGATGTTCAAGCACCCATACGACGAAGGCAACAAATATGAACGAAAAAGCTGTGGTTACCCACAGGTCCCACGTCAATGGCTTCAAGAAAGCCCATGGACTCTTGTGCTTATTTTCTACCAACAGAACAATCATGGTTCCTCCAGATTCTGTGTATGGCATAGTGAAGTCCACCTTATTCGACCTGTCTGCCGTAATCGTCGTATCTCCAACAACAGCATCAAGATTCTGCAGTCAAAGCATTGTTAGGTATATATAAGAAATGAAATTAGAACACGTACATTTTATTTTGTTATTGAGGAAAAAAGAAGGAAGAGGCAAAGAATGAGACTTGCCCCATAAGAAACTTGGTTGATGAGCTCATCGTATGTTCCTGCTGGTTCTCCATTGGGTTTTGCAAATGGGATGAATTCGTAAAGGACTGCGTAAGGCAAAACTTCGAGCACTTCCTTAAACACGTCTATGCTGAATCCAGTGACGTCTGTTGTATTGGTGCTACGATCATGTGATATCTTCACAAATTCAGTGTAACCCTTCTTCACTGGAACTCCTATCCTCATCTTTTTCTCATTTGTAGGATTATCCCAACCCTTTGGAAGAGAGGTTCTATCTCCTGGCCATATGATGGGCTTCAAATTATTCCTAGAAGTAGAATATGCGCTTGTGCTTGTGAAATTCAGATCCCTTGTTAGCCCTCTTTCTGGTGTCCAAAATCCTACTAGTCTTTCTCCATTACCATTAACGTTGATGATCTCATATGTGGACGCTTGCAATTGCCCATCAATAACACTGAAATCTCCACTGATTCCACTAAATCTAGTTTCTGATAAGGCCTTACGTAGATTTTCTCCATTCTCTGAAACTCCCAACTTTTCAAGATCAGAGACAATACCCGAAGCATTATTGCTTCTATGATCAAAGCCGAGATTGTTGGTGCCGGCCTTCTCAGCAGCCATGGCTAATGCCGTAGCAGCATCATAAGCCCATTTTCCAAAAACATTCAAATCTGTATCAACCAGGGTGGGATTGTCTTGTACGAATTTTCTTCTCCATCGAACTTTAAAATCGTCATCCAGTTTTGTTTTGGGAACGTAGGTCCTCACACCCAGTACTCCTTGCATTGAATCTATAGCCGAGGAGCCCAAAGAGTTCATCTCGTTCCCCAAACCATCGGTGACGATCCAAACATACCCTTCGTTCATCATTCCAATCTCATACGCTATTCTGAAGAGAGGAGTGCCAGAATTTGCGATCATGTGAACAACGAACACTCTGGTTTGCATGGTCATCAACTTGTAGAGCTCTCCTCTGATATCTTCATCTGTGGCTGAAGGAGAGATAGAACTGAGATATGGGATTTGAACGTACACTTGTTGAAGAGCATTAGTCAAGTAGGGTATGACCCCTTTCCCATACTCGTTGTCTACGTAAATGGGCACTGCTTGTTTCCACCCAAAAGCTTGTACGATTGCAGCGATGGCGTTTACTTGAGATGAATCGTTTTGGGCAACTCGGAAAAAATATGGATTCCGAAGAGAAGCAAGAGAAGGACTCGTTGCCGAGAAGGTTACGATAGGCACATGAGCTTTGGCTCCAAGACTGATCACGAAGTTAGCTTCCATTGACGTAAAGGGTCCGATTATGGCTTGCACTTCCTCGACTTTTATGAGATTCATTGCTGTTTGTCCCCAAAATATAAAAATCAGAAACATGTTTGACTTCGTACATCTTACTAAAAAAGAGAATCCAGCTAGTAATTCGATCGGCCCGTTTAGGCTCGCAACATAAAAGGATTTTGTTTTTTTTGAACCTGGCTCTTCAACTTGCTGGCTCAAACAGGTCTATGAACTTTTGGCTCGTTTAATAAAAGAAAATGATTTTCTTATTTTTTTTTTTGAATTTGAAGTAGCAAAATTTCTAATTTAAGATATAAATAATATCAAAATTAAATTAAAAGAAATAAAGTTAAAATAACAATATATTATGAATGACAATTTCAACAATTGAATATAAAAAACTGTGTTAAGTAATAGTCACATGATTTATAATTATAAATAAGATAATGTCTAGATGTTTTTAATATAAGAAATAAAATGATAGAATAAAGTTTTGTATTTATTCTCTAAATTTACAACTCGGCACTAAAGTTTGTTGGTCACAGGCTGGCCCACGGGTTATGGGCATGTTTAACACATTTTTACCTTTTTTTTCAAATAGATCAAGTTACAACAATAGATTTTTAATTTAATCTTTGAAAAGTAAGTTTGCATGTGAAAAACAACATAACAAGTTTGATAATGAAATTGGAAAGAATAATGATTCAATGAATGAAAATATGTATGTGTGTCTTTATATAACACATATAATAACTAGAAATAAGTATTTGATTGAAATGATTTCTTTTAAAACTTTAAAGAAAAATAGAGTTGTTATAATATAATACATTAGATAAGCTATAAGAAAAATTATGTTTCAACGATACTTTTTCCTTTTCACATTTTTAGATTTGTACGGGGGTATATGATTGATAAGGAAAATAAATTTTTAATATAAAAGGATTTGTTTCTTAAACTTAGAAGCAAATATAAGAAGAACAAATAATATCTAAAATAAAAATAAAAAATAATCTAGCGGGCCTAAACAAATAGGCCCGCTGCCCTGTAGGGCCGCCCCTTTTAGGCCTCTATTCTTTTTTTTGACACTAAATCATAGACTCAGTTTTCAACTTAAATGAATCTAATTGGATCGATCCAACAGGTTTAACCCATTTTTCCAACTCTAAAATTTTCTGCTACATTTCATAGGAGCTAAGAAAACGAAGACCAGTATTTGGCTTTTACACACACACATGAAATTTTCTGTATTTTCGTGTTCGGGTCTTTATACATAATCAAACAAAAAAATATGTGAGTGCAAATTTCTGAAAAATACCAGTCGCTAGTTCTTGAAAAAACCGCTCAATCGATAACGCAATAATTATCAGTCAACACCTTTCCCATCCGACGACGACGGATATTTTCGAAGGAAAAACGGGAACCTAAACATTATTAGCGATTATATGGATCAAAAGTACTGTTTCCGTCCTTTTTTCTTGCGACCAAAAAGAAAAAGGTTGGAATGTAAAGATGAATTCCTAGAAACTTATTTCTCCCACTTGGTCCGTATCAAAGCGGAGAAAACGCAGTCGCCATTTTTTAAATGAGTTTAATAAGGAAAAATCAAATATTGCCCTGATTAACCCAGGAAAACATGAGACATAATTTCACACAAACGATCACCTATGCAGATGAAGAAGTAGGCCAAAGGCAGATATATATATATATATA
>QFDD01005627.1:0-13880 GCA_006871305.1 Vachellia collinsii | reverse complement strand
CATTTGTTCTCTCTACTTTTCTTTTTCTGTGTTAGAGGGAGACAGGGGATGGCAAAAATGACAAATGAATATAAAGTTTTTACTGCATTCAATGCGCCATTCTGTATTGTAATGATAGGTAACGAGGACTATTGTTACTAATTAGTATGATGATAGCTAGTGAGCTAATGAACTTACTGATAACATATATAGGTGAATCACCGGCCAAATACTGGGCTTATTATGGGAGTGACCATTATATTGCGCTCCACGTGCTCCAAATTATGATCCAGACACAACACACAACTGTGGTCCCAGTTTTCCTCCTTTTAACGTTGGCTAAATTGCAACGGACAAACCACCGCATGTAGCGTTCACTCTCACCCAGATCTTACCCTTCATCAACCCTTGTTGTTCATTCACAAGCTAAGCAATTGATTATCATGGCAACGCCACGTTGGCTTTGGGATCAGCGCGACGTCGTTCCTTTGTGGGTTTACATTTAAACGGTGCCGTTTGAAACCAGGTGGAAAGTTGGTGACGACGTGATGTGATGTGCCTGGAAATCCTCTGATTCTTTGCTAAGAAAAAATTTGTTGTTGGCATTTCATGATTGGCACGTACGCACAACGGTTCTATCTATTTGTTGCTACCCCGTTACCCCCCAAAAAAGCCTTTTGCCTCTCATCCTGAATTTTACTGTTACATGGTACGAATATAAATGCCTTCTCAAGCATTCACAAGGTCACATAGTACCTTTGAATTAGCTGAATCAACGGTAGAAACCAGGGATTCATGGTTTACAATACAAGTGAGGTGCACAGTAAGCTTGGTCTTGGGTTGGATTTAACCACCGTGTATTCTCCCGCACCTTATCACGTTGCTCACCTTTCATTCTCATCATAACCACCCCAAAGCGCCTGAACAGGACGGTATGGGGATTGAAGGAGGGGGGGGGGGTGAGATTGGTTAAGTCCATTCACTCCCACGACAACAGTGGGGCCCACCGTTCAGACGAGAGAGGTCAAAGTTGTTGACCGGAAGGTCAATCCGCTTGATGTAATTGGATCGGGCACTTGGGGGAGGGGGGGTGGGCCCCACCCTGGTGAGTATGCCTGCCACATCGCTCATTCGCGTAGTTGTAGGCCTCGTGCGTCTGAAATCACGTACACCAAAGCCTCGTGGCCCCCATGCGACGATCATTAGCACTCAGCCCCCGTGATTGTGACACGTGCCACCCTAGCTGTACCCCATATTCCTCTCCCCCTACATAACGCTCCCTCCCCCTACCAAAATAACAACCACCATTATTTCTTTACATGCAACGAATTAAAACTTCAATTATTATACACCACCAATCAACCGACTACGATATTATATCAAGCACACACAGAGATATATATATATATATATCCTCATTTTTTAAGAGAACCTGTATTTGTACGGCCATATTAATTACTGGGCATCCTGTGGCGTCTGTACACTTTGCCGCTTAAAGTATGCGTTGTTTCGTGCATTCCAGAAATATGAATGATAGATAAGCAGTGGGTCTTTGTTATAAACCATCATTGTCCTCACCTCAATAACATTCATATGTGTGTATAAGCGTAGTAATCTATGGCCGCTATACCCACTTGAACAAAATAATATCCCCTAAAGAGAAAGGATGTTGAGACTTTGGGAAGCTGAAAGTTTAAAAAAAAAAAAAAAACTTTCCTAGAGGTTTAGAACGGAACACGCATATCATAATGGAGAGGAGTCACACACATGGCTTTATTTGGAAAAATAATAATAACCCGAAAACATTGTGTCAAAGAATGGCTCGTACGTGGATGAAGAAAGAAGAAGGAGGTGTAAAGAAAATACGGAAAGAGGGAGGACTTTTTGGCTGCATCTTTGAGAAGGAAATAAATTTTTTAGCAGGATCGAGTGATACTGATATTAAATAACTAGAGTACCCATGTGAAACAACAGTGGAATTCAACTCAAGCACTTCAATCCCACCGTATCTCTCTTTTTGAAAACTCCAGCGTTTCTCTTTAATTAATTGAATGATAACACTAATAAAACAATGCAACGTACCCATTCAGAAAGGGTTTTTGGTTTTGCATCTGGCGGTCCATCTGTACTGGGTACTCAAGACAGAAGGACGTATTATTTTCCGGTTCAAACGTCTCAAACTTTGAATTCTGGACATCGTACTCTTTAAAAAGTTGTCATCACACTCTCAACATATGACTTTTTGTGTTTAACCTTTAAAATATCGGTGGTACGCATTCATAGAAACCTTACTTTGCATAAACTAATATACTTTGTGTTCTCTTTCTTTTTGGGGGGTTTCAGAAACAGTTGATGTATTAAGGGAACCAAATCACCGGAATAAAGTCATAAAGGAGTTAACGTAGTAGTAGGGTTCGATCCGCGAAATTCTCATCCTTCTTCGGAACCTTCAATCCAAAGTTGACACAAACACATCTTCTTTATGGCAAGAATCAAATAGCCACTAATTAACCTCATCAACTAATAACATGCAGCGGTCTAGTGAGAAGAGCCCTATACGCTTAAGAATATGATTTTGAATTCACATGAATGCAAAAAAAAAAACATTATTATTAGAAGAATTACGAACTCAACAATACTCGGGAAAAAAAAAAACCCTGTCAGATAGTCATTTAAGATAAATCTTTATCAACTTAAAGAAAATGGAATGATGAGGAAGATTAAATCAGATGGAGCAGAAACAGCATTTTTATGCTTTGTTTGTGGGAGCATCAATGCCTGAATGAATGTGGTGGCAGAAAAGGACAGTGAACAAAAAGGCAAGAAATAGTATAATAACAAGGAGTAAATAAAACCAATAATAATGAAGAAAGATAAGAAAGGTGAGACAATGAGAGCATTGGAACAGGAGAAGATTCTCGTATAAAGCCAGTGTCGTCCTATACTAATCATTATATATCCTTTGCTTTAGATGCATTGCATTTGCATACCATACAAAGTGAAGCCGAAAAAAGCTTAAACTAAAAAATAAACTTCTAGAGAGAGAGCTTTTAGTAGGTGAGCGGTCAGCTTTGGCAAGGCTTGCCGACAAAGATTTGTGTCTGGCCACTTAGCCAGTAAATTACACACAATACTCTCAGAAACCGAAGGAGCGGGCTAATAGTAACGAACACTACTACGCTTCACTGATTAATCTCACTCCCACTTTTAATTTTCTAGATTTCTACTCGCTCCATTTATTTACCCCAAAGCTGAACACACCACTTAAAAAGAGCCACTTGGTTCAAGTTTTCACCTTTTTACTGTTGCCGGTAGTGGGGGGGGTGTGAATGTGAATGTGAATGTGAAAGTGAAACCCATAATCTACCAAATAAAAAAAGGAAGATTCGTATTTCAGAAACATGGATGCTGATGAGTGATAATGATGATGACGACATTGTTTGCATCTCAGTCTTCTACAGTTTACACAGGCCACAAGATAGAATAATACGCTCAAGTTGTAAATCCATTGCGGCTACTCAATGATCCACATCGCATACGCACACGCACACACACCATCATCATCATCATCACTTACTTTTCTCACTGCTTATTTATTAAAGTCTCACAATAACAACAACTACTGCTATTTATGTTGTTACGCTGCTGATAATTTTCAATGAGCATATGAAAATAAATCGCACAACGTAACACCCAGTATGATTATTAATATGAAACTTCTCAAACACGAAATAGAGATTTCTTTTAACAATCACTGTCAAGTTAACAATCCCATCAGCTAGCCTGACGAAATTTAAAGCATATTGCCCAGCTATATATCCCTGTTCTATATGGTTATACTAATGAGCTTAAAGGGTTACTTAAAAAAATTCAAATACGGATAATGAGCTTAATTACGACTCGATCGACCACACGGTAGTAAATTTAGCGTAGCTTCAAATAAGGCGTATAAATTATGGCACTGCAATCGCAGTAATTGGCCAGAATACTAAAAAATGGTTTAGGTGAACTAATTGTACGAAGATAGTAGTAGTATGAATAGGGTTTTGTCGTAGGGCTGAACTTCGCCGTTAAAGTCGCAATTACATTGCATAGCTGGAATAGGAAACTGTTAAATAATTACGATGAACGATGAAACAACAGTGTTGTTAGTAGAGTTTGTTGCAATTTCACTTTCCAACAGCTTTCCCTGGCGAAAGTAAGTCCAACATAAAAATAAAATAACAATAGAATCTGTCATACAGGAATAGAAATAAGGAGGATCATGCATCCATCAGTAGCTTTAGCTAATTATTATTTCTTTATCATTACTAATTCAACAACTTCCACGAGCATTCGCTAGAGTAGTGGGAAAAAAGCTCCAAGACGAACAGGAAAAAGAAAAACCAGAGAGAGGAGATATATATATATATAGCATCTTGTGCTGTATTCAAAAGAGGACATTTTCTGCTTGAATTTCAATGTTGCAAAACATTGGAATGTTTAAAAGAGAAGTCACCCAAATTAAAGCTGATGATTTGATTGAATCCAAACTTAATCCTCATCACATTATCTCCTTCACAATCCTTAGAAAATGACTCTCACTTTTGGTTGCAACCTCCATGGTGGGGTTCCAAATATATATCTCTATTCAGATCGAGCCTGCCCCAATAATCCCGCCATTCATTCATGTTTTGAGGTTTCCTTTTCACTCTTGGGTATTTTTCCAACTCATTTCCATTTACCACCAAGACATATTTCTGTCAAATATTCCTTTTTTCGAGATACTTACTCTTCCCTTGCAAAATGGACCACCAAGTCCTGCTAACAACCAACCATTTTATGGCTCACTCACCAGTTCAACCATATCTTTGTCCACTCCTTCCACCTAAAACATTTAAGCTTTTAAAAATAGTACTGATAATTCATGTCCTCTATTCCCATTAAAGTCCAGTCCTCCACTTGTACGACACCATGTGAAATTATTATTATTATTTTATTATTATTATTATGGTTACTTGCTGAACATCCCAAGATTGATGACGAGACTTTTGGCAGCGGATAAGTGAACTGAAATCCATCATCCATGACAACGTTAGCTAATAGAGAGCCTTGTTCTGCTGACTCACCATCTAACGCTGAGCTGTTTTCTGCCACATCAACTTGAAAAATAGGCCAACTTATGGAACGACATTGACTTTATAGACAGAAAGCTGAATGGATTTGGGGTTGAGGGTTTGTTTAAAATTAACTTTTAAAAAGTGATTGTACACAATTCAAAATAAATATGTGAGAAAAATTTTATCTCAACTTACGTAAAAATGATTTTAGAAGTAGCTAATAAACATGCTGTCATTCTCTCAATCAATGCATTTTGGAGGATTGCTTCAAAGCGTAGCATCTTCCCATGTTTTATTACAGATGCATCAGATTCCTCTGCCTCTCAACATTGTCGAACGAGGTTTACAGATTAGACAGACGCATCCACATCTCATCTCAGTAAAGACAGTTTCTCTAGACAAAAGCCTAGCTTGCATCACAAGGAATTATAAGGATTCTTTGCAGCTTTATCTATAAATTCACAGAAATTAAGAGTACTATCTGAATTTGCTAGCTTCGAGAACAGGTAAGAAAGTAAGTGGGGATGGGATCTTTATGAAAACCAAAGGAGAATTCATAAAAACCTTCCCCTTTTTTACAAATATTATTTATCTCAGGAACAAAATTTCTACGACATGGCTTCCAGTTATGTGACTCATCGGTTCATGCTCCTTTTTTTTTTCCAGCTTTACAAACACGACAAAATATTCTTTCCCCGCATATTTAACTACTTCAAAATCATGCAAGGGCTGAACATGGAATGGAAGAAGTAGCAGCAAATACACAGAATCTTCCCCCCCAAAGAGATGTCCCCCTTTCTCCCACCAAAAATCCTCAGACCAAAGTGAGAACCAAAATACAAATAGAGAGGAAAAGGTTTGAGAGGAGACCAAAGACAAGAAAGAAGGAGAGGGTGGTGAAAAGAATTTAATAAATTCCAAAAATTAAATATCCTAACTGATAAACCAATTTTTTTAAAAAAAAATTGCTAGACTGAGGATGTATCAAGGACCTCATTAAGAACATCATCCTCGCCATTTGCCAAGCTAAACAACTCTGCATCTTTATCTTCATCGCCAGAGAAATCGCGTCTCTCCATTTTGGAATGAGCTGCAATAAATATCAACTTCTGAGCTTTGTCCAGTGCGGTCCTGGAGTGTCCACGAGCACACACCCATCTCAATAAGGACACGTTGCACTTGAATCCACAAGAGGTTGCGTGAAGGAATATTAGCCTCACAGCTACTTTGCCCAAAGTTTTGAACTCTGTAAGATAAGTTTCCCACACAAGCCTACTGCTTTGTGGATTAGCAATCCTCATCTTCCCAGTCACAGGATCTCTCTCCTTCATCTGTACAGCTCGCGCATAAACAGGATCGAGCCCTTCGGTTCTCCATTTCATAAGCTCCATTAGAGCAATATGAGCTTCGTCCCTCGAAACAAGCCTGGTTATGAGCCTGTCCACGTCCTTTTCTTGCTCCGGCGTCAAGCACTTGAACGGAGGAAGGTACTTACCGCTCGTGTCCCTTACCAAGTAAAGCGGGTCGAGAATATAAGCAGCTGCCCATGCAGGGTGGTAGTTCTTCTTGAATCTTCTTTCAATTACTTTCTCCACTGATTCTTGTTCAACATGGAATTTGGAGCACCAATCCTTCACTTTCGCTTTTAATTCCTCCCACAGAGGAAGGCATTGACCTACGAGTGGTCTCTCTGTTTCGATCTCCAGAGCCATGTCCTTCACAAGCTTAACCAAACCTTGAACTGCCTCCAATTCATTCCAAAAATTTACATCACGAATCATGTCTCCCACTTCTCTGGCTGTTGGGTCTTCAATGCACACCATTTTGAATGATTCGTCTAACAGAATTAACTGCAAAGCACGAGCCGAGCTCAATATGTCTTCTATCATCGTGTGAACAGGTGCGAAGTTAAAATTCTCGGTATCTCGCAAGGGTGCTCGGATTAACCAGGTGTGGCCGTACTCTTGCAACTGGTACCTTTGGAAAATGTTCCGAACCTGAGACTTGTAATTGACAAAATTTGCGAGCTTGAGACAATTCCCGTTGACGGTGCTGAACAACTGAAGTTCCTTTCCAAAGTCCTTGATTAAACTATTAAAGCCTTGAAACTGACAAGAAAGATTTACCATCCAATGATTCTGAATCTCCAAGTTTTTCAAAGCCTTGGCCTTGAACTTGTCCGCAACTATCCCTACACACTGTTGCACAACATTCCCGCAAATGCCAGTAATTGTCTCCCACAAAACCTCCTCTGCATACTTGGAAGGAGCAGAATCAGTCACAAACACCGCCCTTCTGTACAAACTGGTCCCATTTGGGAGATTAACGCTCAAATTCACCAAATTCTCATCACTGTAAACCCCATATTTCTTGGGTTTCCACCCATCGGAAGCAATTTGAAAGAACAGAGCATCTCTAATTCGCGCCTCTGATTCTACCTTGGCCTCCTCGAATTTGGCATCCAATCTAGTACCTGTTAATTCTCTGCGAGGAATAGCTGGCAAACCCACCTGGTGAAGGAAAGCTCTAAACTTCGGGTGCTCCAAACTCGAAAAAGACACCGACCCACAAGATTCATACACCCAGTCAGCGAGGTAATCAAGCGCACTATCAATCTGGGTCTTGCTAAGAGTAGGCCCAGGTGACGTTTTAGGACTCTTGAGCTTCTTCACACTGTCTTCCAACATAGCCAGAGCTCCCAAATCCTCCTTCCCCCCGGATAACATCAAATGCGGTTGCTGTGTCAGCAAACCCGCCGCACCACCTGTCACTACAGGACTAGGTGTTGCTGACGACGTCGTGTACGTGAGCTCCCCACAGAATCGAGACGGATCCACTATGGCAAGCTGTGGAGCTTGGTAAGATAAAGCAGGCCCACCACCGGAAGCTCTAGCAGCAGCAGAAGAAGAAGTTCTCTTGCGGCGGTTGTGGCGGGCGGAAGAAGAAGGCGGCGACGACACAATTGCCGACGTGGGAGAAACGGAGGAAATGGGTACGGGGGCAGAATTGAAATTGGGACAAGTTCCACGCTTTAGATGTTCAGAAGCAGTACGAGAGGGATTCGAGGCGGAAAATACGGCGTCGCATAGAGCGCACCTGAGCTTCACTGCTTTAGGAAGTCCAGTGTCAGTGTTGTTAACCAACATGGGCTCCAGGTGTGCCCAATACCAAGCCCCTTTACCTTTAATGGCCTTGTTTCGGACCATAACCAACCCTTCGTAGCGCTTTTGCACAGCTTTTGCCGCAAGCTCGTCGGCCGAAGCTGAGTCCACTGACGGTGTAGCGGTGTTCGTGGTTGTCATTGCTGTAAGCACCCAAACGGATGAAAAATCTCAACTAGGGACGGTCTGATTACATATTCACCGTCCTCGTCATCGTTGTCGCTCTGGGATTCAAGCGTCGTGATAAACCGGCATCGTGTTCGGTGCATTTAGCCGGAGAAAACTGGTGCTGGTGGTCGAAATTCGAATTCCCGGTGGCATGCCATACTATGACAAAGACCGGTGATCTGACAAGACCAGTGGGTAAAGCAGAACGAGGAGGCTTAATTTCGTCTCTATGACGTGCCCATTACTTCGGGAAAAAATCTTGCGACAAAAGGAGTTCGGGAAGAAAGAAGAATGGGGCAGTGAGGATTGAGACTGGGAAATAATAATGGCAAGGCAAGAGGAGAGAGACCAGAGGGGAGAAGAGAGCTCGGGAGACACTGTTGAGGATACTCAAGAAAAAGTTAACGCGCCCTGCGCGTGGGGGACATTGTTGGGGATGTTGATGGTAACTGGTACAACTAGCCAACGAGGTAAGACTGGAGCCATATTCCCACGTACGAAACCATGGAGCCGATAATGGTTGTCAGTTTACATCGATTGGGGGGTGGAAGCACGCGCTCCCAGAGCGGGGCCTAGTTTTGGCATCCGCTTCGCCTTTGTAACTTTTTTTTTATATAAATATTTGTTCATTTAAACTTTCAAGGTTAATGTGTTAATTTCCTTTTCTTCAAGGGTCTAATTGTGGGGGCTTGGCTTGGGTGGGGGAGGCTTGATTTGTCCGTTTCTTTCTTTCTCTCTTTATTTTCCCTTTACTTTTGGTTTTGTTTATTTATATATTGTGAATGAATTCGAATGAAAGAAATGAAGGGAAGTGGGGGAGTGGAGGGGCAAGGGCCCTTTCCTTTTGTGATTTGCTGTGTCATGTGGTGAATTGAATGTGTGGACATTAAAGGGCAGCCTAGGAATTTAATGAGTTCTAAACCAGTTCCTATTACTGTGAAACAGTGTTGAGTGGGACACATATCCCTGGCCAAGGTTGCCGTACCACACCATTGATCATCTTCATAATAAAAAGATGAAAAGAAATACATTGAAATCACCCTAATTGATGCATTATCTGTTAGATAAGTGTTGGAATTAAGCTGTGTGGATAGAGAATGAGATGCTGGGAGCTGAGATAACGCAGGAGGAATGAAGAGATTCGCAGAAAGCTTCAAACAGAAGTGGATGGAGTTTTACTAGAAGATATAACACACACACACACACACACTCTCTTACTCTGACTTCCATGATCAACTAACTGCAACAAGTCAACCGCTGAGCTAATTGCCACCGAAGCCACCTTCTAGCATTCACAACCTAACCTAAATCCTCATATACTAAACAGCATGATCACAAGCTCTTTTTTTCCCCCTTTTCTGTACTGGTATAGGTATCCTATTGATGGAGAATATCCTATTTGGGATACTATTGAACACTAGATATGTCATATTGATAAGTGAAAATTCTAACATTGATTCACTATGTTATGAATTATTAATCTCCTATGCTACATTCAAACTTCATTAATTTTTTTCTTTTGTTTTTTCTTATATAAAATTTATGTGCGAGTTTGGTCACGGAAGTATACCAAAGCAAAGGCATGCCTCTGATGCTCATAGAACAATTACATTATCACAGCCCTTTTCTTTTGTGTCATTAAACTGAACATGAACAAACGTTAAAAGCACGAGTACTACCTCCAAGAAACTATTGGGGGACCGGAGAGTTATAATGTGACGAGGAGGTTCCCATCATCTGTTTATGTTTATGAGGCACCCGAATCTCACAGATTTAAAGTTTTGAAGCTATCCTATGGCAGCACTGTAATGATATGTTTGGACGGAAGGAAAAGTGGTGGGGGGAGGGGAAGATATGATGGAGGCGAGAGAATATTAGGGGTGAAAATTCCCTTTTACTATTTTTGGAGTCATTCCTCTTAGTGTGTGTGTGTGTGTGTGTGTGTGTGTGTATTAATTCTGAAACGGTGATTTATATGAGTATGTACGAGGAGATTCCAGAAATGCGTATGAGAGCTTCGTTCAAAAGAAGAGCATGGCACGAGGGGTACACGCTTTTATAATTGCAAATTGAATCATGGTATTCGGTCGGCGTTCCTGCCTCAATCACAATACGTTTTATAATGACTCATCATGGCCCTCCCATTTTAATCATTTGCTCCCAAAGATGTCAAAATTATTGGTCCTCCATCGAAAGGGATTTCTCAAGAAATACTGCAGCAGGGGGGAAAAAAGAAAGGGAATGGGTTCGAAATACATTGACACGTTCGGTTCAAAAATAGAATATGTATCCAAATAAATAGTAAATAAATATAACGTGAGCTTTTCTTTTTTTCTTTTTTGTAACTCTGAACTGCTGCATCTATTAAGATGTTTTTAGTCAGTGAAGGGATAATATATGATCACGACGACTTCAGGCATTATATTAACTGCTGTCTGGCTACATTCAAAATTTTGATTCTGCACAATTCATTATAAACATCGGACGAGATCCTGAATTGTAGAATTATTGTTTCGCTCAAGTGACATATATATATATATATATATCGGACTAGCTTTGATACTAACGCCAAGTCAAGTGCATGCAAATTAACTCTCACGTATTCACCCAAAAAAAAAAAAAACTAATTAACTCTCGCTTAACCTCCCTATAGATCTGTGGACAATTGTTTGTCTTTCAAAAACTTAACAATGAATATTTTTAATTTTCACATTCACACATGATTTTTTTTTTTGTTATTTCATCCAATCCATAATATAAATTACTTTCAACAATTTTACTGGAATCAATACAAAACGGTTAACTCTTGAAATTTGTTTTAAATTAAACCTTTTTTTCCACTTTTAATATCTTAAAAGAAAGAAAAATAGAAGCTGTCATATTTAAATGTTGATTTGTCCATCATTTTTATTGTAGGATGCGACATCGTATAAGAGTTTGTTTATCAACACATCAAAATGACTTCTAAAATCACTTTTACATAAATCGAAATAGAACTTTTCTCACATACTTAACTCAAATTACATACAATCACTTTTTACAAATTAATTCAAACAAGGCATAAGTCCGTATACGTGGCTTAAGTTAGAAACTTAGAATAGGAAGCTAGTATATAGAAAAATTATTAAGTACCAAATTTTTTTTTTTTTTTGGCCGAGCAAGTACTAAATTAATTAATGTCGTATAAATTATTTGCATGTGTAGCGCCTAATAAGAGTAAAGTAAAATTCGGTTTTAAATACAGTCAGGCTCTTAAATTATAGGACAATTATGACCCGTGTAAAAGAATTATATAATTTAGAATAGTTTATGCTGGCCATGGTAATGAAAACAAGTAAAAGCAGGGCGGATGTATAATTAAAGACACAATTGTTGTGATTTTTTGTTATGAGAAGTTGGGAAACAAGGAAGGGAAGTTCACAGTGAGCATAGGGGCCGGGCATTAATGGAAGGGGCAAACGGGGTGCTTGCCCCCACACTAAAACCCACCAAACTAAGTAGTGCTTTGGAGGCCTGCCCCTGTCAATTTAACTGACTAGCTATTTACCCAATCCATGTCCATATGCACCAACTGTGACTCTATTTGTCATAGTTTATAAAAGTATGTTCAAACAAGTTAGGGTAAAACTTTTCTCACATACTTAATTTGTAGATTATAAATCGTATTGAAAAGATAGTTTATACCGTTAATTCAAAAGGATTATATCTCTCATTGTACTTTTAACAGTGAAACCATATGGAGATTTGTGTCTTGTTTTCCTTCATTTGAATTCTCATGCACCCTCTATCATTATCATAAGCTGCATTCTAGAAGAGATAGGTGATCCTCATCATCACAAGTCAATTGATAAGGCATTATATAAGTTTTTTGAATTACCTAAGGTGGTTTGGATATGTGCAAAGAATGTATTTGGATGTGTCAGTGAGAATAATACATCAAGTAGTATAGAATATACTTTAGAAATGGGTAGAGAAAGAAGTCAAGGACGAAGATAAAACATTCAATATAGTTATTAAGGGGCCTATTGGTCAATAAGATATCTACAAGTTTAATTGTTGATTAATTACAATAATATCATGTGATCCATATATATAACCAATGCCAATTAATTGCGATAAAGCTTCTTGTTATTGTATCTTTTTTTAAAAGTTATCAGCTATAAGAGAGAATGAATGAAAATTTGGAAATATGTAAATGTAGATAAGATGATAAAAAAATGAATTATATTTTTAGATAAATTCAATACTTAATTAACCATCCCTTACATTCGTAATAGATATGCATGGAATAAGTTTGACTCCAAATAGCACGTGGAATCATGCAATCAAAATAATATATATGCATGGAATAAGATTGACTTCAACGAAAAAGAACACTTGCTTATAAAAAGAAATAGACACGCACAGTGATCAACAACTTTCTGTAATTTCATAGGAATGCAGTTACACGATTAGCTCCTATATATATGCGCACACACATACACACATGTGTATATATATATGGTACTCCTCAACAGCAGAGACATCCCAACACAACTTCATATGCAGCTCCCCTTTCACTCACTGCTCCGAAATCATCCTCAACAAGACAGCGTTCTCGCCACACCTCACATTCATACATATTAATTTTCACACACGCGCGAAAGTTTCATTCAAACATGGTGTTGTACGTATTCCACTAAGCACAAGGCCTCCAGCAAGTAAGAGTACCCACACCTAATTCATTCCCCAAGGTGTCTGTGTATATCGCATCATCATCAAGTATATTTTAAAAAGAAAGGGCAAAGTAATAAATGGTACAAACTCCGCTGTATTAAGCATATCAGGGGAGTTGCCAAAAAGAAAAAAGCAACAGCGCGTGACTTGAGCGGCCGAATAATCAATCACATGTACACAGAAACGAGAAAAAAGTTTCAAAATACGAGGATTCAGGGCCGTCTTCTATAAATTCCAAGCACGTGCTCTTTGACCTGTAATTTTCCAAGCTTCACATTCCCAAGCTTTTCCCCTCCGCCACCTCCTTGTATCTTTTCTCGCTTTCCACGCACTTCCAACGGTGACAAGGGCTTGTTTCCAATTCCTATCACATACATACTGCTCCATATGGATCGCTACCCGAGTCTGTCACATGTCATTTACGCCTCTGCTTTTTCCAGGAAAAGAAATATGGGATCTTTCTGCCTTTCAACCATACGAATAGTAGGGGTGGACGGGATTGTGACTTGCAGTTAGGGCTGCTGTTTCGAATCAATCAAGTTCTTCATTTTTTTTTATTTCTCCAATCGCTTATGCTATCTATGCCGAATGAGGTTAAGGGCCTACAATTTTCCATACATGAGTCGTCAAATTAAAAATCCATACGGGACAGCGCGTACAGTTGCAAAACTGAAGAATCCGGGACAATTTTGAAACGGCGTTTGGGCCACTTGGATGCATCAGGGACATTATATATAGAATTCCTTATTTTAACGGA
>QFDD01005626.1:0-12974 GCA_006871305.1 Vachellia collinsii | reverse complement strand
TTGTCATACGATTTTTTATAAGGAAATCATCCTATCATTTTAGATTATATTACCCAAGTATAAGTCATGTATTAGTTATTAAAAGAAATCGAGTTTTCAAAATCAATTTAGCCAAACTCAAGTCCCGACAAACATTTAAACTTAACAACTGAATACTTTTTATTCTTTAGTAAAATAAAAGTTAGATTTCTGGTAAAACTCGAACAATATTGCAGAGATTGTTCTCAACCAAATCGATTTTAAGAAGAAGAAGAAGCTAGATTTGGCTCTTACAATGATTAGTAAATAGTGGAAAGTGTAATAATAATTAAAGAGATTGTGGAATGATTAGAAGAAGGAATGACAAAAATATTTAACCATTGATTAGTATATAATAAGAAGCTTCATGATAACTTCTTTCTTCAAGAGAATAATAATATTTTATTTTTCCCTTTTGGTATTTTGCTCTTATTTTATCTATATTTAAATCTTCATCATCTTTAAATTGTTGTTCTATTTTGGCTAAACCGTTAATTCTTATGCCCTTTTGCTTATCATGTATCATCAGATTTTATAATTTTCTTTATTTCTGATAATGATTCTCTAGATTCTTTATTTGTAGATCCTAAGTTAAAAAATTTTACCTTTTCTATAGGGACTGGTTGATATTTAAATATTGCTCTTTGAGGATCTACTTTTCCTATGTTATTTGAAGTAGAGGGCTTAATTGAATTTATTTTATTTTCCATTCTAATCAACTGTTGTCCTATTGTATGTAATATTTGATTAGTATAATCATTCTGTTGTTGTATTTTTCTGACTAGATTCATCTTCTGCAGGTTCTGTAATATGTAAAGGTGAAGTTATTACTTCTTTGGTTCCCACTTTTATTGTTATTTCTTCTAAAGGGGATGTATTGATGTAACTACTGTATTACTTTTGCATTACCAATTTTTTATATTATTAGTTGTTACCTTAACTAAGGGATCGTTTTCTGTAAAAGCGTTAGATATTTGATTATTATATATATACATGGCTAACCACTTAGAAATGTAAACTTATACCATTCTCTTGTCTTAGCTTGTTCATCTTCTGTAAAGGTAGGGAAAAACCATTCTCTTTATTTTTATGTTTTGTTAACGTAAATTATTTTGTTAATAAATATTTATTAATTTCATAATTATCTTTTCTTAATACCACAACCTAAGTTGTGAGGCTATTAACTAATAGTCAAATGACATGATTTCTCTATCTATTTCTGATTGGGTTTCTAAATTATTTTGTTCATATATAGGTTGTGGTATTATTGGCTCAAAGTTTACTCCGCTTAACTTGTAATCTAGGTTAAGAGTAATCAATAGATGTTCTAGTTTACGTTATATGTTCAGTAGATCTAGATCTCACACTAGATGAAGACAAAGATCTATTCAACATTCTATATTTAAGATCTTCTAGAAACTGTATTATCTAATCTATTTCTAATATTCTTAAGGGTTCCGGTAGTGTTATCTTATTAAATTCCCAATTTTCTGGAAAACTTATTTCAACGTATTTTAACATTATTGGAATTAAAATAGTTGTCTTAGTTGGATCTCCTAGCTCTATTAACATAATTTCTCCTTTAGGTGATGCATTTAATGCTGCAAAGTTTTGATGTGTTTTAGTTAATTTAAATGTGAATCTATACTGGAGTACCACAAGGGTTGTTCCCGGTTTCCAAGTTGTATCAGAGTCTATTTCAATACTAAAGCATTTCTAATTATTACATCTTTTAATCCCAATGTATAATTTGAAAAACAGTCAAAATAGACTAGTCCATTATAATGATTAGTCTGTATCATTCCTACTATAGAATCTTTAGAATTTCCCGTCTTTTATCTCTAATATAAGCTAAAACAGGCTTGTCTAAACCTTGGCTAAAATTAGGCTTTATGACAACTTGTAGTGTAATCCTATATGAATCCAATTATAATTTTTACAGTATTTTTCTATTAGTTCTAAGGGTATCACATACATTTGTTGTATATTGGATCTAATAGAAATTTCCTTTTCTATGGTTTGTGTTATCTTAAAAAAATCAAAGGAAGTTTTTCTATAAACTGATTGTTATTTCTCCATGGTTTGGAGTTTCATCATCCTGTATTTCTAAAGTTTCAGCATGAGTATGTATTTTGATTTGTGGCTACACTATAACTCTTCAAACTTTTATTAGATTTTCCACTATCTAAACCTAATATCTTCTTTCTGAACCAACTTGTCATAATAGTTCTCTCTAATTACTACCTAAATCCTAGTTTGATAGGAACACCAGAGCTAAACCAACAGACTTGCCCTCACTGTTGAGACCACCCTATCTGGTTTACCAGCATTTCCACTAGAATTTAAAATGGTAATCTTTAACAACAAATTAAAATCAAGAAAGGGAATAACCACGCTCTAATACCAGAAAACTGAAAAAAGAATCTTTTTTTTTTTTTCCCATAACTGAAAAAAGAATCTACCCACACTCTAAAAATAAAATACAAGGTGACTAAAGTTGATAGAGGTGACCATAAAAGTTGACTATTAAAGTAAAGCAGGTACTTCGAAATAGTAAATGAAACTCAAATGTAATAGAAATGTAATGTAAATACAACTTTTGACCATCTATACAAGGCCTGAGCCATTCTATAGTAAGACAAAGTGAGAAGCACTAAATTTGTAGCTATCTCAATTCTCTTGTAAATTTTCGAGTTCAACGCTTTCTTTCTCAAACTTCTTTTGTAAGTTTTGAAGCTTTATATTTGATACAAAGTATTGTACAGATATTTGATTTGTGTTCTGCTATTTCATTCTTGTAAATTTTCGAGTTCAACGCTTTCTTTCTCAATCACCTGGGCGTTTTTCTGAATTAATCGTAAAACTTAAAAATATAATCCATCTTTTATAATATAACATGAGTGCAGAAAACTTCTTGATTAATTAACCAAACTCCTGTAACAGATAACTCTTATTACAGTAGCTCTGATATTTATAAAAAAAATAATTGATTTTAACTAGCTTCATTAATTCATGTAAAGTTGTTATTATATACTTACTTTAATCTTTAATATAAGAGTTGATTAACCATTTTTAAACAATTAATGAAGATAAATATATTATTGTAAAATATTTATATTTCTCATCTTTCTTCAAAATAATTTTCTTGACTTTTAAACTGATATATAATTTAATGATACACATAAATAAATATTTGTAAGTAATGTATTCAACTTTCTTAATCTTAAAATAAAATCAATTAACTTTTATATTAAGGATCATATTGAGGCAATATTTATAATGAGTATGTGAATGAGTGACACTTGTGGCATAAAACTACTACCTATGATTTTATTTTGTCATCCAACTACTAGTTGTACTTTTAGGGTTTGTTTAGTCAGAGGGGAAGGGACAGGAGGAAAAAATGAGAGGAGGGAAATATTTAATTTTAACTAGACTAAAAAAAATTGAGAAGTGGGTTTCAAAATTTTTGATAGATTTTTCTTAACTTTTTATCATACACCCTATCTTTATTTAAGTTATATAACCGTTCAACTATTTTTAATCCTACGAGTAAACATATAGGGGGGCCGCAACCCTACTTTCTTTTCTCTCAAAATAATCCCCCAAAACAATTTGCCGCCCCTCCTGCCAAGTCTCATCCCATCTCTCTTCCCCTTCCCCACATCAACGCTTAAGAGATAGGAATTCAAACCGACCTTTTACAAGCCTGTTTAAGGCCCCTAACACAAAAGAACTTGATTTTTGAAGTCCAACCATTGAAATAGTGATCTTTTGGCCTATTTGATAAAAAAAAATTTATTTTTTTTCAATTTAAAGTAGTAAACTTTCTAATTTAAAACATAAATAATATCAAAATTAAATTAAAAGAAATAATGTTAAGATGACAATATATTATGAAAGAAAATTTCAACACCTGGATATGAAAACTGTTTTCAGTAATAGTCATATGATTTATAATCAGAAGTATAAGGATATCTAAATATTATTAATGTAAGAAATAAAATGATAGAATAAAGTGTTGTATTCATTTTCAAATTGTACATCTTAGCACTTGAGCTTGTTAGTCACAGGCTAACCCATGAGTCACATGCATGTTTAATGTATATTTACTTTTTTTCAAATAGATCAAGTTAAAACAATAGATTTTTAATTTGGACTTTGAAAAGTAGTTTGTATGTTAAAATTGAAAAAAAAATATAATAAGTTTGATATTGAAATTGAAAAAAATAAAGATTCAATAAGTGAAAATATATATGTGTTTGTCTTTATATAATACACACAATAACTGAAAATAAATATTTGACTTGAAAGGATTTCTTCTAAAATTTGAAGAAAAACATAGAATTATGATAATATAATGCATTAGATAATAATTTTTAAGAAAAATTATGTTTTAATAATATTTTTTTCTTTTGACATTTTTTAGATTTTTTATTGGGCATATGATTAACAAAAAACAAATTTAAAAAGAAATGTTTAATTTAAAATGATTTATTTCTAAAACTTGAAAATAAACAGAAAAAAATAAAGAATGTCTAAAACAAAAATAAAAAACATAATTTAACGTGCCTAAAAGGGTCACCGTGCGATCCTGTAGGGTTGACCCTTTCAAACCTACAACCCTACAGGGTTAACTCTTTTAGACCTGCCTCATTTTGATCGGTCGGCCCGTGCTTGGCCCATTTTCTGACTCTACTCTCTCTCTCTTCCTCTCATATCTTCCCCTTCCCCCAGTTCCAATGCAGCGGTGGCCTCATCGACATCATCTCCAAGGGCACCGGGTAGCACCGTTCGGGCAGCCTCCATCTCTCCATCTCTCTAGTCTATTCACTCCTGTGTGCACGCCTGGCTCAAAAACACACACATCACAATCTCACACTAAACTGGTTGGGAGCTTGGAGAGATTTGTTCGGCGAAGGGAGGAAAGTGAGAAAAAAGGAGTAGGAAATGTTATGAATTTCTTTGGAATTCTTACTTTTTTGAGGAGTTTCTTAGTTCGGATTTTCTGGGTTGTTCTAGAAGTTGTATGTGGATGAAATCGGCTTTTTGAGTGTGATGCTTTGGTTTGTTCCTGGGCTGCAATGGTGGAAATTTGGGAGGCTAATATGTATGATTTCGGGAGTTATGGTATTGAGTTGTTCGGGTTTGTTGGAGTGTGAAGGAGAGCGGTTTTGTGATGGTTTATTGAGGGGTGAGATATCATTTGGATCTCCGATTTCTGGCTTCTTAGATGGAGACAAAGGTCTAGACTTCAACTATTTTCCTGTTGGTCGTGAAACTTCAACTACATGGATTTCTTTTAGCTTTAGAGCTCATTCACTCATTGGAACCCCCCCTGCGGGGATTTTTGAGAGGAAAGTAGTGTTGCAGAGGGGGGAGAGAGGACACGCATTTCTAAAAAAGCAATTAAAAAAAATAAGGGGTGGAAGGCTTGATATGTATGTTTACAAGTAGGATTAAAAACTAACTGAGCTGTCATAATTCTACTGGTGAGCCAATTTCTCCCAATTTGACTGCCTTTTTCTGCGAGTGCTGGATCAAATTGAGTTTCAGATTCCATAATCAGATTCAGAGGTTAACTCATGAAGAGTTAGTTCAGAATCAGATTCTTCTCCAAATTCACAAAGAATTAGATCAAAATCATTTTTTAAAGTTTCAGGAAATTTTGTTTCTTTCTTAAACTTATTTTTATTGGGACAATTATTTGCATAATATCCTTCTTCTTCGCAAATACAACATCTACGTCTTTTCCGATTTCGATGTTTATATTTTCTGAAGGATTTCTTATACAGAAATTTTTTTTTCTTTCCTTTATTGGAAAGCTTTATAGGAAGGGGAAGTTTTTGAAACTTTCTTTTCTTTTTGTTATGAGAAATTTTTCCAAATTTCTTTTCTTTACACCCCCAAGTATTGGAAAACATAATTTTTAAAGTAGTAAAGATTACATTTGGATAAGCGGGAGTATAATTTTTTTGCCATAATGCATTTTAAAAAATGAATTTTATCCATAATACATTTTGGAAGATGCATTTATGTTTGGATAGATGTTAGATTCATAATGCATTTTGATATAATACATTTATAACATTGGAGAAGTGACTTGTGGTAGAAAATTAGTCAAAAGAATATGAAGCTCATTCAATAATACGAATGTTATGAATTTAAGAGAAAGAAGATAGAGGAATATGCATTATTCATATGTAATGCCTTATATTTATGAGTGTGGGTTTACAATATTAGAGTGAATCAATATCAAAGATTACACGAGATAATAGGGGGATACATAATCAGAGATAATGGGAGATATGTACATCTACATAATAATATTTATAACAATCCCCCTTAGATGTCCATGACTAAACATATGCCTCGTTAAAAAGACTTCAACTAAGAAAAACCCAATGGGATAACAACCTAATAGAAGAAAAGAGTACACAGTTTATTGATACATTTCACAATGCTACCTTATTGAAAATCTTTCTAGGAAAATCCAGTAGGATAAAACTTATATAAGGGAAAAGGAGTACATCATGTATCAACTCCCCCTCTTGACAACATTACTCAATATCTCTAAGTTTGTGAAGTCAAGTGCTTGTACCATGAAGTGATTTGATGAATGAATTTACTAGATTTTCACTGAAATGGACTTGTGGACTTGTAGAATAATATTTTCAGCTCCTTTTCAAAGGTCATAAGTGAAGAGAAACTTGAGTAAAACAAGTTTTACTCTATAACTTTTGAAATAGTTGTACCTACACATATAAACAAGTGTAATAGACATTATCTGCATAAACAATCAGTTCATACTTAGATATACCTAAGTATAATAACCTCATATCTATAGTACCTTTGAAATAATGAAGAATATGTTTCACTCTATTTTAACAACAAATAATATGCATTAACATATGAAATCAACAAGATACATTAGTGCCATAATAGCACTTAATTATGGTACTTCCGGACCAACTAGTTCTTCATCTCTCCCTTCATTAATTTCTCGAGGTATTAAAAGGGTTTTTATCAACCTGCAGAGATCTCACATTCATTTGAGTTTATAATTGATTTATCTAGAGAAACTAATATACGACATTCATTTCAAAAATCTCTCTGTAGATAATCATTTGCCTTTTGTAACTCTTCAGGAGTTCTGATGATGTTAACATCATTAATATAGATAATAATTATGGCAAACTTACATATTTTAATAAAAATGCGCTATGATTCCTTCAAGCCATACAAAGACTTGTCTAACTAAATTTAATACTGTTCTCGAGAACTTACATTTGATACTTATGGCATCTTAAGTCCTTCAGGGATTTTCATATAAATGTCACTATTACGTGTACCATATGATTATGCAGTCATGACATCCATGAAATGCAAGTCAAGCCCTTCATTTATTGTTGGGCTAATCAAATAACAAAAAGTAATCACATTCACTACTGGTGGATGCATTTCTTCTCAATCTATATTGGATCTTTGTGTAAAGCATCAAGCTATAAGATGTGCCATATATCTTTTCATTTTGCCTTTTTCCATCTCTCTTTCATACAAATACATATTTGTATCTAATAGACTTTATATCTTTAGGTGTAAGGACTACAGGTCCAAAAACTTTTTGTTTTTTCAATGACATTAATTCTGCATTAATGGCTTCCATGCATAGGGCCAATCTTTTCTTTATTGGCACTCAACAATGGATATTGACTCATGATCCTTATCATCATTCATTACATCATATGCTATTTTATAAGAAAAGATATTATCAATGTTAACTTCATTAGATTCCATTCATGACATAATTTATTGGATCTCATTGTTGTCAAATATGTCAGGTACCTTAGTATCTTCTAGAACTACAACATTCTCTTTTAGAGAAGATACCTCTTCAAGAGTTGGCTCTTCCGGAGCAATCAAATTTCTTTGATCAACCTCGATTTTACCATCTATGTTATTGGCTTCTTTTCTCGTTTGAGGATTTCTATCCTTGAAACCAACGGGCCTTTTACTCTTCAGGCATGTTTTAGACTCATTCATAATAGATTGTCCTTCTGGGATATTGATTTATATAGGAGTATTCGCAATTGGAATATATGACTTTATCACTTTCTTTGTCAATAAATGACTCAGTATTTGGATACTTAAACTCTTTGAATGAATTATATTTTGAATTTTCTGTATACATTTATAAGGATCAAACAGAGCTAATGATAATTCATTTAAGCCAATTTCTTACCCAACTGCTTATTTTCTCCCCCTGATGCTGAAAAGGTAATTTATCAAATGACACTCGGCAAATTATGTTGTAAAATTTATAACCAGTATATATTCACATCCTACTTTAAGAACCCATTTTAGCTTGTTGTGGTGGTTTTACAAGCACATACTACACACTAAAAGTAGGAAATGTTAGGTTCTTGATCAAAAACCTCTTCAGTGGGAAAACTTTCGATAATTTGTTGGGCTCATACGAATTAACAACGATGCATGCAAAATGGTTAGCCCTATGCAGAATATGGGATATTATATCTCATGTAAAAGGTTGCAACCATTTAATCAATCATTCTACTAGTCCATTTTGCATATGAACATTAATTACAATATGTTCAACATCAATTTCAAGGGACATGCAATCCTCATTAAGTCTAGTGAAGTAAATTCACTAATACTATCAAGACATAGTTTCTTGATCGGATAATCATGATAATGTGCTCTTAACCATATTTGTTGAACAAAGAATCTTGCAAACTCCAAGTGGTAAGAAGATAATAAACAAACGTTGGACCACTTAGTTGATGCATCAATTAAAACCATATAGTAACTAAATGATTCCCTATATGGGTTTATCATCTCACAAATATATTCCTGTATCCGTTTTATGAATTTAAGAGGCTCACATTGTATTTAACTTTATGAGGGTTTAATAATATATTTTCTTTTGGAACATGCAGCACATGAGAAATAGTGATATTTATTTACACTTCAGGGTATGTCCACATTTATTTTCAATCATTTCTCGCATCATAATTGAACTGGGATTGTCTAACTAGTCATGCCAAACATTGAATTCATTGATAAACTTCTTGTTTACCTTGTCAAGCTGCTAGCTTATGTTACTTAACTTCTGGTTTGTATTAGTAAACTTTTAGTTTACTATATTATGCCAAACATTAAATTAATCAGTAAACTTCTAGTTTACTATCGTATGCTTTCAACTATGCTTATGTATAGTACAAGCTAGATGAAAAATGGAGAAAAATTTTGTAATATATATTTTTTACCAAAAACTATATTAGTAATGTAAGACATTCTAGATTATTCTTAGTTATTGTTTCTATATAGTATCCCTTTCTGCCGATATCTTGAAACTTAATAAGCTTCATGTAGATTTAGTAGAATATACTTCATTTTCAATGCATCATTATGTTCCTTCAAACAACATAATATTAGCTCTTCCGAAGCCTTCAATGCATCCAATTTATTTATTATATCCACATTTTGCCCTTCAATGCATAATATTGACTCTTTCGAGACACACCTCTGAGCACCCCGACCAGGATGATAGGTTTTTGGTGCCGAGGGAGAGAAAGAGAAATCTCATTAAGTCTCGTTAGTTTCATTGCGGGTTGCAATCGACTCGACAATTTTCTGTTGGGAGACACTCTTACGATAGGGGAAGAGTAATTGGTATGGATGTCTTGGTTAGTAAGCAAACAATTATGTAGGCAAACTGATGATTTGTCTCCTAATGGCCCATTGTTGTATGTGAGAGACCCACCTTCCTCTTAGACCTGTTATGGTTCTCATTAGTTTTTTTTTTTTTTTTTAACTTTAGGTGGGTATTAGAACCACTATGATTCTAACCACACCAACGCCCGTGACTATCGCCATATCCACATTCTTGACTACCACTACTTTTAGATTTAATTATAACTATATTCACTTCTGGGAATAAAGTCGAACCAATTGGATAGATTCGTAATTTTTAAATGAAAAACTTGTTGTTTTGTTTAGTTACAAGAAGGCAAGAAATTAAGCCAACATATTTCTTAAAATCTTTCTCCTTATATTACTAAAATAGGAGAAAAATGGGTGCATGAAATATAGTTGAGTTATTCTTGCTCACAAACTAAAAGTTTGTAAACGTAAAGGCATGCATATATAATGGGATTTTGAAAAGATAACCAACTTCTGGTAATTATACATTTTTTTAAAAGAACAAGTGGGTCTTTTATGTATTCAATATAGAGGATGCTATGGTTTCTCCCCAAAATTGTATACTAAAAATAAATATCAATTGTATACAATTAAATTCCTTATATACATATCCTTGATGAGAATTTAATCAATTGATTTAAACTAAAATATTAAATTCTCTCAATAATCCATGTACGCATACAATAATTTATTCCTTCATATTACGACTTAAATGCAATTTTGCATAATTCCAGCAATTAAATAATTGAAAATTTAATAATTAAAACAAATCCACCAATTGGATACAATGCAAAAATAAATGTTGCATTTGAATAAGAATATTCTACATTTTGATGAAATAAATGTACATGAGAAAACGACAAGTAAACTCAACAAATGAGCCCAAAATAATGTATCGAATACTTTCTGGAATATTGTGCAAGTGGACCGAAAAAGATCAACTCAATTGAGCTCAATAGAAAATTTTCAGAATCAATTCAGTAAATAAATGGCAAATCACAAATATAATATAGTGCACTAAAATAACCATATATACATATATGGTTATTGAAGAATCCACAAGAATTCGTGCTGATAACGTGTTATGAATTTAAAGGAAAGAAGATAGAGAAAGAGAGAAAAGTATAGATCAATGGAAAATATCTCTTATTTATTATCTCCAGAATGTACATTATACATAAGTGATACATTATATTTATATGTATGTGTTTATAATATCATGGTGAATCAATATTAAAGATTACACGAGATAATAAGGGGATACATAATCGGGAATAATGGGAGATATGAACATCCACATAATAATATTTATAATAACATATATATTATTTTATATATTGTGTTAAAATTAGGGAAAAATAAAATGATAAAAAATGAAATAAAGGAAAATATATATAGATTATATACCATTGGAAAGTAAAATTGTCAAACTAATAATAATATTAAATAATTACTTTTTATGAATATGGTTATATGCTAGAAGCCTTGAGACTAGATATACTAGAAGTTACTATAGTATGTTATTTGAATCCGGGGCTTTTTTCCTTCGGTACGGTAAACAGTAAAAAAAATTACCTATATGTTACACTTCAAAAAAAATTTACACATATACTACATTTTCTATAAACTCGTTCAGGTGGTGAACGAGTTTGAGGAAAACTTTATCAAACTCGTTCACTACTTGACATATTAATTTTTTTAAAAAAAAAATTTGTCCAAAAATTTTAATAATTTTGTAATAAAAAATATTAAAAAAACGAAAAAAAATAATTTTTAATAATTTTTAAAATAATTATTTAAAAAAATTATTTTTTTTCATTTTTTTTAATTTATTTTGTTTTTATATTTGTTTGATAATATTTAGGTAAAAAGATAGGTGTAAAAAACGAAAGGCAGTGCATTTACAATTTTTCTCTTCTCTCTCTTTTTCAAATTATAAAAGGCAAGTGAATAAATTTGAAATTGAAAAATAATTTCCGCATTGATTCAATATCCCTTCCTCCCTTATCAGATCTTCAACAACCTTATCACTCTTGAAGAAGCTTCAATGTCCCCTTCCTCTCACCTCTCTCCCTAATAATCATAAATGAGATGATTAGATAATAAATGTATAAGAAGAGAGGAAGGGGACACTGAAGTTAGTTCAAGAGTGATAAGGTTGTTGAAGATCTGATAAGAGAAAAAGGGGATATTGAATCAAAGCAGAAATTATTTTTCGATTTCAAATTTATTCACCTGCCTTTTGTAATTTAAAATAGAGAGAAAAGAGAGAAATTGTAAATACACTGCCTTTCGATTTTCATACATATCTTTTTACTTAAATATTATCAAACAAATATAAAAACAAAATAAATTAAAAAATGGAAAAAAAAATCATTTTTAATAAATAATTTTTAAAAAATTTATCAAAAATTATTTTTTTTAAGTTTTTTAATATTTTTTATTGAAAATTATTAAAACTTTTGATGAACGAGTACTAAAAAAAATCTAAAAAAATTAATGTTTGATAAAGTTAACGAGTTTAAAGAAAGTATAATATATGGATAAATTTTTTTTTGAAGCATAGCATATAGGTAATTTTTTTTATTGTTTGTCAGGAAAAAAGCCCTAAATCCGGTGAACATGGTTATATTTTTATGAATACAATTAGGCAGATACGTTGATAGCGATGATAATGAAACTGTTTTTTAATCTTTTTAATGAGAATAATCAGAGCTCATAGGTTTAGAAGCTTCGGCGCTAGGGGGATGCTTGGCTTGACGTAAGCCTGGAATCTTTGAAAGCTAAGTAAATAGGGGAGCCAACACGACCACCAGCAAATAGAAGAAGAACAAGAGCTCATGTTCACTGCGGCCACAACCAGCTAATGGAAAGGAAATGCCTGAAAGACCAGAGCGACGACGAGTGCTACGGTGGCGACAAACGCAGGGTAGTGGCGTCGGTGGAGGGGAGCAGGGTTGGGAGAGGACCAGAGCGACGGGAGAGACCACGGAGAAGACGAATTTTTGGAAGAGGGGTAAACAATCGTTATGGCTGAATCAACGCTGTGTTTCCTCTCAAACGTGATACCCAAACAGGCAATCTTGATTAAGTTTTATCTTGGAATGGCAGGTGAGTATACGCCTCGATACTACGGCATGTCGTAGCTTGGATAACGCAGCAGGATAACGCAGGACTCACAGACCGCATGCTCAAAGCTCCGCAGAAGTAGCTTTGATCTCCTTCTGCAAGAA
>QFDD01005625.1:0-12319 GCA_006871305.1 Vachellia collinsii | reverse complement strand
GCGGGACAATAAAAATGAATGAAGTCTTCTCACATTCACAGCAGTGATGAGCTGGAAACGAGCTGCTGTGACAGTGGGTGGTGGTGAGAGACCTCGCTTCTTCTGTGCGACAAGCTATTACTCTTCATCCCTTCACTTGACTCTCGGTTGACTAGAGAAGTGAGATGGGCTGGTGAGGGAACTAGAAGGTAGAGACCAGTGGAAATGAGGGCATGAGAAGCGGCGAGGGATGGAGGTGCTCGTGCTTAGCAGCACCTAGGGCTTCTGAAGTTAAACGCTGCGTTTGAATATTAAGTTAAAAAAAAAAAAATCGGGCTAGACAGGACTGGACCATTTGGTCTGAGGGCTTGGTCCCCTGTCCAGTCCAACCCGAGACGACCAGTCCGGTCTGGTCTAGTCTGGT
Source organism: Vachellia collinsii (assembly GCA_006871305.1). Lineage (NCBI taxonomy): Eukaryota > Viridiplantae > Streptophyta > Magnoliopsida > Fabales > Fabaceae > Vachellia > Vachellia collinsii. The sequence continues at coordinate 11,916 of QFDD01005625.1, read as the reverse complement.
TTGGCTTCGGACCAGCAATCTCTTCCTCAAACCAGACCGGGTCGGGTTGGACCGGGTAAGACCATACTGGATTGGTGGGTTTTTGTTCAGCCCTAGTGTCAGTTTAATAAAACTTCTCTTTTAAATTTTCTAGATACTCTTCGATCATATATATATATAATTCTTGTAGAATTTCTCCATACCATTTGGTTTGTATTTTGTGTTGGAAAATGGGTTACCCCTTGAAAAATTAGACTCAATCCATTAAGCATGGGAAGAAAATATAATAGTTAAGCATATGGGGGTAGAGATGGGTAATATTCACCAAAATATTTAATTTGAAATTACATTGTAGGGAACGGCTTCTAATTTATTCTGGAATGTGGGTTTGAAGAGTTATACAAACCGTTCCGTTATCTCCCCACATAAGGAAGGGGAACTAATGAACTCAGAGATGTGTTTTTTCTTCTTCTTTTTTAAGGTGAAATGAGAGATACGTTTATGTAAAACTATAAACTCTCTTTTCTATTTGCTTCTTCAGTAGTATAAAATATGCTCTAAAATCCTTCGTTAGCATAACATTTCCATCAATTTCAATATTATCTTGAATAGTTAATATAGTTTTTTTTTCAATAATATAGATGGCTCCTTGTAGTATGTATTACCATTTACCAACAAAGGAATTCACATCTCTAATTCATATTCACCACCTCCTCTTCTTCTCAAATAGACTTATGAGGCTGGACAAAACCACCCTGACATGATTGGAAGGACTAAAGCCACTGCCTTCTAACTTATATATATAGTAATGCAAACATAATATATCTCTTATGTTAATTTATAACTATTTTTTATTATGTCGTTATGTGACACTTTTTCTAAATCATATTATCAGATATTCAAGCAATCAACTTATCTTATTTGAGATATGTGATTGCATAAGTATCTTTTGTAATATTTGAATTTGAGACTCAGAGGTTTAGTGGAACCTTACACCTTTAGACTGATTTGTAGCCATTTGAATGTAATATATAGAGTCACCTTCTGTTAATTAACTAGTTATTTCGCACAACAAACTTGTACATTGGTCACTATGAAATCAAATCAGAGTTTTCTACATACATTTATGCAATGAGCATATATTCTCAAACAGAAACCACGAGTTAAAAACAGAAGCTCAAAGCTTGCAGGCATGTTTGTGATTGCCTTGTAGAATTACGTCAAATTGAAATAAAACTCTTTTTATATATTTATCTCGTAAATCGTAAATTACGTTAGAAAAGTAAATTCTACGTTAAACCAAACGACACAAAGCTAGTATCCCCCCTACATGCACTCACAAATAAAGCTTGCAGCAATAATTAACAAAGGACCTAGTTAATTAATGAATTAATTAATTGAAAACAGTAGATGGAAGAATGAACAAAGCTGTGAAGAAGAAGAAGAAGAACTTGGTGCGTGACTTTACATCTCAAAATCCACCTCAGTTTATGCATCAAAGAAGAGGTGGGAGAGGGATGAAAGTGTATATATATAATTAAGCTAGCTTAATCAATTAGTAGAAGATTAAGAGGAAGAAGAAGAAGAAGAAGAAGAAGAATTAATCAATCAAGTTGAGGGTTTTTTCCTCTCCAAGGTTTGAGAATCTGAAAGGAACAAAGCAACGTCTCGTCCACACACATGACGGCTCCAGCGTTGTTGAATTCTCCGCAGTAGTTCGGAGCTGAGAATATCGTCACCAATTGTCTCTCTGCAAAGAACTCATACCCATCCTCCACCACCTGTAATCCCCAAAGTATATATTTACGTAATATTAAGCAATCTGTGATTCATTAAGCAATCTGGAGTATTTTTCTAATAACATCGCTATCTTTTACGTATTCGGATCATTTTCAAGTAATTTTTTCTATAAATCAAGTCTCTAAAGTATTTTTGAATAGCAGTTCGGATTCTAATTTCAGTCTGGTCATTTGTTGCTTGCTATGAATTGTGGAGGCGAAGATCACAGCATTGAGAGAAGAGAGAGACGAAGGAGAAGGTAGCTACCTGGTGAGCCCGACATATGAGATCCAGATCATTCTTCTTCAAGAAATCAGCTACCTTATCGGCTCCGAAAGTGAACGACACTCCTCTGTCGTTCTCACCCCAACCTTCTATCTCTCTATCCGGATCTGCCCAAAGCAAATCGCACAACAATCCCTGATCCGGCACGTCCACTGGCCTCTCTATTCCCTTTATCTGATTCATGTTCTCCATCTCCGGCGACAGACCGCCGTGCATGCACAGGATCTTGTCGTCGATCACCGCCGCCACGGGAAGGCAATTGAAACAATCGGTGAAAACCTTCCACAATCGCACGCTGAATCTCCTCTTGCACTCGTCGTAGAATCCGTAGATTCTGTTGATCGAAGCACATTCGTGATTCCCTCGGAGAAGGAAAAAGTTCTCCGGGAACTTGATCTTGTAAGCGAGAAGGAGGCATATGGTTTCCACGCTCTGTTTTCCTCTGTCGACGTAATCTCCGAGGAAGAGGTAATTCGATTGCGGCGGAAAACCACCGTACTCGAACAACCGCAACAGATCTGGGTATTGCCCATGTATGTCCCCTGAAGAAGAACATTTTAGAAAAATATGAGCTAATAGATATTTGATTCCATAAATTCGAATTTCAGAAATCGGCTTAATTTGGGGAGAAAAAAGAGAAAGAAGTACCACAAACATTGATGGGAGCTTCTAACTCAAGAAGGTTAGGTTGGTTGAGGAAGATTTCTTTAGCAGTGATACAAAGGTTTCGGATTTCGGATTCACTTAATTGAATCCTCTTTCCTCTGTTCTTCTTGGCTTCCAAAAGCCTCTCTATCAACCCATCTAATGCTTCCATCCCCTTTTGTGATAATTATCAAACCTAAGAAGATATTATCTTATTATTGTTGTTGTTGTTATTGTCTTTGTTGTAATCTTTGTGTGATGAAATGCATTCTGTGATTATAGTTAGAGAAATGAAGGAGGATTTGAAGAAGAAGAAGAAGAAGAAGATCACAAAAAGAGGAAAGAAGGAAAGAGGTTTGGTTTAGCTGGTTTTAATTATTAGATGAGACAATAGAGAATGGATAGGTTAGACAATAAAAGTATCCCCAAAGAACAGGAGAGAAATATGGGAGAGGGTAATTTTACAGTGTGAATCTTGACTTTGTTTTTTTCATGGCTCAAAAGCTGAGGTCTCACATTTGCCAACACTCTAGCCTAAATTTAGAATGGATCAGCCAATTTGGTGCCCCATTTAGGAGAAGATGAAGCCTACTTCATCCCCATATTTGCCTTTGCATGGACTTCACTTATCAGCAGAAGAATAAATCTTTTTGCCCTATTTATAATTGCATCCCATTTTCAAAAGTCATTCGGACTCTAGCTAATCCAAATTGAGCTAGGTTAGTTCTCCCAACAAATATTTTATGCAACCAGACGTCAAAAATCCGATTATGAGACTTATGATTAAGTTAACACAACTCTCTTACCAGTAAAGCTATGAGTGGTCAGAATAACCTGTATCTATTATCACCATCACTGTATAGTGATGTGTATATCACCAACAGCGATATCTACGTATGGAGCTTCCAATCTCGAATTCCGTGCAATATGCGGTTGGAAATTTAGTTCTTAGCAAAAATGCAAGAGTGAAGAAAATAGCTTATTCTTCCAAGTTCCAATTACATGGGAAGCATAGGAGGCTTAAATGTGATAGGATAGGACAGGACAGGATAGGATATGTGAGAATCAATAGGTTAGATGAGTTCTTGAAAGGTTTTTTCAAGTTATTGATGAAGGAAGTACTGTAAATTAGTAAATAATGCTGGGCAGGTTGTTCAAAATTAATGATGACCTCAAGAGCTTTTGAGATGCCATATTCGATGGAGATTTTAAGTCAATGTGATTATAAAGAACCCTAAATAAAGTTGGTTCAATGAAAAGTAGAACCCAGATCCTCAACTCACTCCTATTAATCATGAGAAAATAATATTGTTGATGGGCCTTGACATGACTGAGAATGTCATACCATCAGGAAAACTCGGAAGTCACATTCAATCACGCTTACAACATTAACGTGTTGGGCTGTTACTACATGCCCTTCGTCGTCAAGCTGACATTTCATCACTTCGTTTGAATGTCTCATTTCAGCATTTCATTTTTTTTCTTTTTTATCAACAAAAAAAAAAAATCACTTCGTTTGAATGTGGGTAGGATCTCGGACGACATTAATTGCATACCAATTATTGGCCCGTCAAAATCTTCATTTAGCTTCAGATCAGCTCGAGATTTGATGTAAAACCATAATATCAATATACGATAATGCTGGAGCATAAAAACGTAATCCGACTTCATATATTAGAAACAATCAGAGTCTGACCAAAAAAAAACAGCCGCATTCAAAATCGCATTACCAAGTGATCCTGGTACCACCAGCCCAGGATAATACAGAATATAACTTACGCAAGAGTGAGGGGAAACCCACATTGAAAGTAGTGGGACAAGAATTGTCAATTATTCAATTCAAGTCTAAAAACTAACTCCTTTCTGATGGTAAGAATTCAGGTATTTTTTTAAGCCTAGTTGTCAACTACTTCAATGAGAGTTGGCTCATAGTCGCTCGGAGCCTCAAATCCATGGAGATTCATCACAGTGGCGGCAACATTGGCAAGCCCACCTCTGGGAAGATCTTGCCTGAACTTGACACCAGGTGACAGACCGGGACCTCCAATTGCAATGGGCACCTGAGGCAAAGCAGAGCATAAGCACCCAAATTTAGAACAAACATTGACCTCTCAACATCCATCACTCAACTTAAACAAATCCAATTCAGGCCAAAAAAGAATAGACAACGCAAGTTATTACGAACGATGTTTCATATTTAATTAGAGAAGAAATTTTGTACACCAAAAGTTTGTTTTTATTATCCATACTACTTAAAATTCAAAAAATTTAGACTCCTATTGTGAGGATAAGGGGAAGTCACATGCATGCACTAATGTATTGATGAAGACCCACTTTGTTAACAGGCCTATAAGCAAATAAGTCCATGTTTACACATTCTGCCAGTGCCAGAGCTATTAATATTAATTAATGGAACTGGCAGAAACTACCAAGGTCTCCGTAAGATGACAAAAGCAAATCACATTGTTAGGGTCCTGCAGGCAAGATTCTTATCTTCAATACCAAAACATAAGAAAACTTACAGGCTGAAGAGTGTGGGATGTGAGAATTTGGATATTTCCATCCTTGTCAAGCAGAGGTTTTCCGGATTTATCCCTCTTCACCATGTCCTCAGCATTTCCATGGTCAGCAGTGACAACATAAATTCCACCCACTTGCTCTGTCGCATCAAGGATCATCTGCAATTATCATACATGTTCGTACAATGAGAACACATCATATCTCTATTTCCTATTTCCGTATTGCTCACAGAAGCAATCAACACAAAAACATAACAAAAGTTCATACAGACCTTCACAGCTTCGTCAGCTGCCTTGCAGGCCACAACTGTTGCTTCAATGTCACCTGTATGCCCCACCATGTCACTATTTGGTAAATTCACGCGTATCTATGCAACATGTAAAACAAACAGGTAAGTGGAAACTATTTCAACCAAACCTCTCAGACATTGCCTGAATTAATCTATATACCTGATCAAATTTTTTGCTGAGAATAGCATCCCTTGCCTTTTCAGCAATCTCCAACGCTTTCATTTTTGGTTTGACATTGAATGTAATCCCAAAGTCACTAGGAATTTCCACATATTCCTCCAATTCCGGGTTAAAATATCCAGAACGGTTTCCATTCCAAAAGAATGTGACGTGTCCAAATTTGACAGTCTCACTATTAAAGAATAGAAGAAAGAAAATTGTGTTAACATAACGCCTATCATTAAATAGAAAATAAGTTCTAGCTGATAGAGGGTCAGAAGTAAATAGTCACTCAATCCTAGATGCCAGAGACCAATTTTTTTATTAACAAGAAACATTTTTTACTTCCCATGTCCTATTTCCCCTATCCAGAGTTATTGACTCCTTATCTCTAGTACAAAAGGGCAAAAATCAGAATCAGTTTTCTATCAGGTTAAGCTAACTAAATAAATTGAAATTTTCTGCATTGCAAAGTTGTAATTTGTCACAACCAAGAATAGAGAACAAAAACAAAGATTATTAAAAAAAAAATTCAAAAGATGGAGGAAGTTCTGCTATAGATTAAACGAGTATTAGCTTACCTGCAAGCAAAAGTCCGGATGCCATTATGCACTAAATATTCACCAGAAGTCCTGTCAATCTCTGGTGGAGAAACAAGGTAATGACTTGGAAGTTTCAATTCACCGTCATATTCAAGCATTCCAGCATAGCGGATTTTAGGGAAACGAACCCTATCAAATTTGGCAAAGTCTTCATATTCAAGAGCCTTAGCGAGCATAACCATACGATCTGCACGGAAGTTGAATGTAACAACAGCATCCCCATCAACTACAGGGCCAACAGGCTTCCCATTCTCATCAACAATAACAAATGGGGGTAAATATTGATCATTGGCCTTTGGTTCCTGCCTCAGTTTCTTGACAGCTTCAACGGCATTTGTAAATTTATGGGGTGCTTCACCAAGAACTTGGGCATCCCAACCTCGTTTCACAACATTCCAGTCATTCTGCATTATGTCCCAAGATCAATATAAGAACAATCTACCAGAAATATAAAAAATCATTGAGCTTTAAACAACATTTTCAAATTTCAAATGCAAAATTAAAGATGTTCACCCACCAATTAAAACAGCAAATAAATGTAAACTTTCATTTTTAGTTTAAACTGAACACCAATCCCGATCTTCATTCATTTCATGAAAATTCTTCATAAGCTCTAGAGCTGTTTTGGAACATTTTGAACAAAAATAGACACTCATTATTCCCCACCAAAAGGACCATCATGAACGGTATTCATAAATATTTGTCCCAACATTGAAGATCAACTACAACTAAACTGCAATATAGGAGTGATGCATACTAGTTATATTTCTTACCTCATAACGGTCCATTGTAACATACATGCGACCTCCTCCAGAGGCAATCCTTGCATCAATTCCTTTCTGTCGCAATGCTTCAAGATCTTTTTCTAAAATTTCTACAAATCCCACACTTGAGCCATCCAAAACATCACGGCCATCAGTAAGGATATGGACACGGATTCTTTTAGCACCACGTTCACCAGCCCCTTTGAGCAACAACTGCAGAAAAACAGTTGATATAAAAAATATTTTTTTAGACATGAAGGAATAAAAGCTGTAGACAAAAACATACCTGTAACTGATCAAGTCGGGAATGAACTCCGCCATCACTGAGTAACCCAATGAGGTGCAGTGTGCCAGTTTTAAAACATTCCTGTATGTACTTGAAGCCTTCTCCCTCAAAAATTTTTCCATTGGCAAGAGCAATGTCAACAAGCTTTGCACTACAATAACAGACCCAAGATATCCCCAATATCAATCAACAAGCCAGTGATTAGAGAAAATCGATAGAACGAATGAAGAAACTAGTGGGAAATCTACATTGTTTTAGTAATTCAAGGTGGTTTAGCACGCCATAATAAGTTATAATACGTCTAAAGAATTATTATTAAAAATACAATACGCAGTTGCCCTCTCTCTTTTTTTTTCCCTGGAATACGCAGTTGTCCTCCAATACACGAGAACATTGAAGTTTTGAAAAATGGGATAAGATGAAGACCACTTTTTGTAAATAAATTTATTGGATCTAAAATGTATGCAAGCAAATTTAATATATACACGCACACAGATAGATATGACCCTCACAAAAAAAATAAGACCTGTAAGACAATGAAAGAAACAGTGCAGATCACGCTGCAAATCAGATAACTGACAAGAGACCTCTCATAATACCAAAAAAATTCCGGTCAAATAAGATTGAGTTCTTTTCAATCCAACAATAATAAGATAGAGTGGCCACGAAAATACAAATCTTAAAAATTATAAATTAGTTCCGTTTATGCTAAATCGAGCGCAGAGGTTCATTTTACCCCTGCGCGAATATGCGTCCCGCTCCAAGAGCATTGTGGCCGACTTCACTGTTACCCATATCATCCTCAGATGGAAGGCCTACAGCAGTTCCATGAGCTCTGACCAATCTCCATTTCTCAGGAGCGCCCTATATATCATTAATAAACAAATAGAACACCGATGAATAAATTAACCGTTAGAATACATGAAATTAAAAAAGGAAAAAAAAATAAAACATAGCTACCGAGTATTGGAAAAGTGTACAGATCTAGATAAACAACAGATCAGAGTAAGCATACGTTTTTGAGGGAGTCCATGGTAGGTGTTTCAGCGGTATGGATGCAGTTAAACTCATTGGGGTTGGCTTCGCCCCATCCATCGAGAACGACGACGGCGACCGGCTTGCCCTTAGGAAGCTTAGGGTGATCGGGCAATTTCCATGAGAATCCAGAGCTTCCCATTTCCTTTAGATTAAGCTTCGCTGCCAGACTCAGATTGAAACAAATTCTTCAATATTCAAATATCAACAAGGAAAAAAAATCATCGCAAGAAATATATATCATGTGAAAAGTGAAAAGGTGAATACGTTTTTCAAAGAACGTCAAGATCTGCGTGCAATGGACGAGACTGGAAGGTAAAGCTAACCAACGGCAGCCAACGGGAAGGTGAGAAATGAAAGTTGCAACCCTTGAATCGCAATACGGTAGGCGTGCTTTGTCTGGGAGACTGGGACCATCCCTATATATAAACACACAAAAAGGCAGAAACTAAAAATTAAAAAGAGCTCTTGTGTTCAACCGCACAAAAAAAAATTATAATTATCATCTTGTTATAAAATTACATATAAATGTATATGTTCATAAATTTTTTAAATTTCTTTTAGTATTTGCTCCCTTTAAATGTCTAAACTCCATAACCTCTCTTAACTCTTGAATTTCCACATATTCCACTTCATAATCCCTTTATCTCTTAATTTAGAAGCCGTTATTTCCTAATTCAAATGTTATATATTGTATAATTATGAGAATTCATTTTATGTAATTTATGATTGAGGATGTAAGCCTATAAATAGAGGCTTTGTAATACATATTGTATGAACACATATGAATAAGAATTACTTTCTCATTCCTCTCCAATTCTCTCTTGTTTTGCTCATCTCTCTTCAATTTTCTTTATTTTTATAACACAAATATTACAACATCAGAAATATATATATATATTTCCAATTCTAATAAATACCGACCGTAATCATAAATATATTAATAAATTAATGGTTAAAGTACTGTATATTTTTAATCATTTAAGTTTATACTAAGTTTTAGTTAAATCATTTAAATTTAAAAATTACACTTTTAATCTTTTCTTATTAATACCGTTAATTTTACTTAACAAAAAACACTAATTAAATAATTATTTTACTATTAAATTATGTTAAAATATATTTAAATATTGAGTATTTAATATATTTTTTATATTTTAAATTTAACAATATTTTATCAGTATTTAATTACATAATCACAATTTATATTTGCTAAATTATTATTTTCGGTTAAGTAAAACTAAAAATTTTAAAAATAAATGATTAAAATTACACTTTTTAAATTTAAAGGAATAAATTAAAATATGATGTAAATTTTTAACATAAATTAATAAATAATAGTATAAAATTTAGAACACCTAATGTAGGAAGACTAATGTGAAGTTGCACGACGCATTAAAAAAATGGAGGAAATTGTTGCATGATGAATGCTACAAGTGTCAATATTGTTCCAGAGAAGAAGAGTCTCCTCGTCACAAGACTGATCCTAAGCCGTCCGATTACATTACGTGGAGCGACACTTCACACGTGTCGCTTAGGAGATTGGAGTGAAAGACATTACATCACCTTTCATCAGCTTGCTTTATATTTAATTTAATTACTTATATCAAACCAAACACCATTACCTCAGCTTTGATAAAAAACAAATGCTCTTTCTTTTAAGCATGAAACCATTCTATGGGTAAAACAACATTTCCAAATACTCATGCTTTTTTCTTTAACTTTTTAATTTGGTATATGTGAAATTCTTTTAATTAAATCATTTAACTTCACTTTATTAGTAACCCTTAGTCACTGTAACTTTGCTCTGCAACACTGTTAGCCCCTTAAAATTAAGGGGTTATAGGAGTTAATGGCATTAATAGCGCAAGGTAAAGCAATTTAATTAAGGACAAAACTTACATCAAGTTTTCTATATCCAATCCATCCAGTCTTCTAATTAACTAGTGCCATTTGGATCTATTAATAAGGTCATCATTTAATGTCGTGAGTCATTTAACCGTCAATTTTGATCCTCATTTCATCGTCTTTTTCACACAAGCATAGGTAAAGACACAACCAACAATGGAGGCCCATTGCTGTCTTCACCGCCATCACCAATCGCATACTTAGTATATGGGTTGAGCGTGGTGCAGGGCGGGCTCAAATACCCTTATGTAAATGAGTTGAGATTTTCCTAACCCAGCCCGCCACGGTTAGCTCACCAACTCGCCACTTTTTTTAATTTTTTTTATATTTTTCTTACATATAATATTTTTTCAACTTACACTTAAAATATCTTTTTTATTTGTTTCAATACCTCAAATGAAATATTTTTTTCATAAATTTAATTAATAAAAATACATCACAACTTGAACATAAAATATTTAATTCAAATTTTATATAATATAATTTAAAGATATATAATACACTTTATAAGATTGAATTTAAACTAAATATAAACCAATCAAATGATCAATAAACATTCAATATTAATTAGGTCTATATTATGATTAGATGTTATCCACATATTTTTTTTTATAAAACAATTTTAATTTTTTAAAAATTAAAAAAATGGGTTGGTTGGGTTAGCCCGCCGCGGATGCGAGTTAAAAAGACCCACACCTAAATGAGCTATCTTTTACCTAACCCAATTTGCTATGGGTTGAGGGGTTCAACCCACAGATTGAACCCATATTACTGACTCTAGATGGATTGTATGAAATTGACAACTGAATAAGAGTGAAAAGGAATAATAACAAAGTAAAAAGAGGAGACTCGGGTTTCAAAAATAAGAATATAAAAAGTGGGATGCCAAGTTCCAGAAATATCTCCCGCCTCTTGGATTAAACCGAGGGCCATGATAAAAAAGATATATTAAACAATAATTTAAAAAAGGGAAGGTCAAAAAAATTAGTTCGGTTGGATGTTCAAGATGAAGGAATATCCCGAATATTCTTTTTTTTATACCTTTTTATTTTATTTTATTTTTTTTTGGGTAGAAAAATTTTAAGAAATTCTTTTCCTCTCTACTGATTTTTTCCATACATTGGTTTTCATTTCTCGCCTACTCCTTATGGCCCAAAAGTTTCAGGATTTGTTTGGCAATCACTTAAAAAGCATTTTTACGTAAATCGAGATAAAACTTTTCTCATATACTTACCTCGGATTGCATAAAATCACTTAAAAAAGCTATTCTGAAACATATCATCAATCTCTTCAAGCTTATTTGAATTGGAAGTTTATTATAACATAGATTTATGGATTCCATTTGAAGAGATAAGAATCTCTTCTCAAAAAAGAATCTATTGCAAAAAAAAAAAAAAAAGAGTGGTGGGTGTTAATTCACATATCAATTTTAAGAAATGCTCTTCCTCTCTACTGATTTTCTTAAAAAAAAATCTAGATTAAAGGAAAAGTTGTGACTTGTGAGCTGATATGGAGCTAGCTTGAGATGAAAAAAATATTGGGAGTGTTTGTTTCTGTTTTTAAAAATTGTTTTTCTTTTTGTTTTAAAAGTAAGAAAACAAAAAACTTGTTTGTCATATTGTATTAATAACTTGCTTTTTTAAAAAAATAAAAATTTGTTTTTA
>QFDD01005624.1:0-10923 GCA_006871305.1 Vachellia collinsii | reverse complement strand
TATTTATTTATTTATTTTTATCATATATTATAATTTATTTTATTTAATAAATTATATTTGAGAAAATCCATATCACTCAAATAACATCAAGAAAACATTCCAATTATTATAATATAATTATTTTTTATAGAATTTTAGGATGTTACACACGGACTATGAGAGATCTCACACTCTGTAAGCTTTTGACTTGTAGATGTATGCTATTTGCCAAAATGCTAAATGACACATGTACACTTTCTTTCATCAAGATATGGCATAAAAAATATACTGTAGGATTTTTTTAGATATTTCGATACAATCTCCTCTATAGGACAGGCTTCGTGAAAGTTCTACAATTACTTGGAAGTCAAAACAGCATTTGGAGCAACACTCCATCACAGCATGTACATATTTCCTAAAATATAACAGAAGTACATGGATACTGCCTATAGGCCATGTAGAGGATTTAACCTTCAAAAATTACATAAACATAAGTTTACACACACTCACACACACACACCCCAAACAGTAGCCACCAAAACACGTCAATGACCTGAATAGCAACAACAAGGCTCTTCACTATTTAACCAAAGGGATAGGGTCAACTGAACTATCTGAAGCCAAAAGAAAATTTCTAGTGAATAACATTCCATTCATAAAATTTAATAAAATTGAAGGAAATAATCTAAGGAATTTAACTTTGATAAATAATATAATAATAAATCTCAATTTTTGCAAAAAAGAATCGAATCATAATTGAAACTCCAAAACCGTTCATTGCTTAGAAAATCTCAAGTATGTAGTAAAACAACTTGTTTAACATAAGCAATCTAAAAGGAAATTCTCAAATATCACATTTTCGTAGGACTTCAACAAAACGAAATAATAAGCATGAACACACAATCCACGAGGGCAAGTAACCAACAAGTTATGCTCGAGGTCACGAAACAAGTGTGAACATAGAGTCCACAAGGGTAAGTAACCAACAGGCATGGCTCGAGGCCATAAAACAATTGTAGGGAACGCCCACGAATACGAAGGGAGCTCAAGGTTAACCATGGCGCGCCAAGGACTAATAGTACTGCTGTTAGTAACTAGTGTTATGTATTCAGTCATCTTAAAAACATTCTCAAGCATGCATAGGATCAATTTTCAAACCACTTTTAATAAAAAAACTATTCTCGCATATTTTATAACCAGGATCCCAGCATGAAAGTTTGCAAGTAATATCTTAACACCATTTTTAAGCATACATAGAGTATGTTTCATCTAAATGCCTTTTCTTTTTCCATCTCTATGCATGAATCACATGAGCAATTAAATACTTCAAAGGATGCAATAATCAAAATTCCAAAAGTCTTTCTTTCAATTTCCACAATTAAATATTCAATATAAACAATAACTGGAGAACAATAAATAACATTAAATCAAATCCTCAAACCTTACTCTTGCAATATGGATGAGAAGATTAAATAATTTCAATAAGCTTGCATCAAAGAAACCATGCTTAAAATTTGGTAACAAATCTAAAAATATGAAAAATAATAAAACGTAATTTATAAAATTATAATAAGATGCTATTCACTCATATATTAAGCTTTTAATATACAACTCCACTCTACCTTTCAGCTTCCAACTTATCTTCTTCCCCTCCTAACAATAACATATAAATATACTCAATCCACAATATTATGTATAAGAATCTCCCATAATAAAATATAATTCCCTATCAAACATTTCATCGAATATTTGATGAGTACTTAAGATTAACTTACACAATAAATATTCCATATTCACAATTTCAAGCCAACTATAATTTTCTAACCTCAATACTATGCTTTAAGCAACAAAAACCCACATATTTCAACCATAAATTGAAGCTTGACAAACTTATTGTTCAAGTGAACAGTGATGCAAGCTCCATCTAAAAAATCCTTTAGAAAATTCACATCCAATGCTCTATATAATTAAAGAAAGCTCTAATCTTGCTTATTGCTTGATTTAATCGGTCAAAATCTTATTTATTCTCAATCTTGAGCTAACCCTTGAAACTCAAAATGACAAATAATGGAAGAATTTAAAGGTAGAGGAATATTCAGGAGACTCACATGAACCCAAATCCTTGCTTGTATTAGCGAAAACGCTTTCCACATATGAGAACTAGCTTCGTCGAACAACGCTCTCTCCCCCCTCTCGCTTCGCCTCTACTCTTGAAAGAAAAATGAAGAAGGAGGCGTCTGGGGGGTGTTTTAAGCGGTGGGAGGGTGAAATGGCAATTTTGTCCTCCCACACTTTTTCCCTTTTCACTGTGGTCCTTCTTTGTTTTTTTTTTCAAATTGGTCCTTTTTTCCCCTTTTCTAGTTGTTACACTTCACTTATTTTATTTCTAGAGTGGTTTGCTTGCCTTTCGTCTACCAAATGAAAAAAGAGAGCCAATTTTGAGTATTTTTGGTAAATGGATGAAATTATTATTGATTATAATTTTAACAAGTGAGATAGAGTTATTATATGATAAAAATATGATTCAGATAAAGATATTGAATTATTGTTATAAGTAGGGAATTATTGGAGGAGTTAAAATTTAGAGAGAAAGTAAATTTTATTTAAATTCATATATAATTATTTTTATTAGCATTACAATAATATGTAATGAAATTAATTGTGTACACTAATTATGTTTTTGGTAACTTTAACTTTTGGCTTTGGATTATTATGGTATTACACACTTGCTTTAACATGTGGTAACCACATTTCACTTATTATGCATGCTTTTGATATGTTGGTGAGTGATTTTGAATTTATTGTTATAAAAATGATGTTACTTGATAAATCTTACATTATTAATGTTGAAAATGATTGTAAAATTTGGAGTCAAAGAGGTGATGTGTGGTAATGGCATAGAATTAAAAGCTGGACCGGATCGGCCGGGTTAACCCGGAAACTGGTGACCCGATCACTCAACCGATCTGGTCCCCCCATAAACCGGATTTTTCTGACCCGGGATGAACCGGTATGACCCGGGGTAAACCGGTCATAAACCAAGTAACCCAGGGCAAACCGTTCTAACCCGGGTTAGACTTATTTTAAAAAAAAAAATTTATTGTTTTATTTTTATTTTTAGTGAACTTGTACTACCTTTAATTGAATTTATTGCTTTAGTTTGTCCTCATATTGATAATTACTTACTTTTATTTTTTAGATTACTAAATCAAACTACCACTAACTATTATTGATTTTGTTTTAATGTCTCATTATTTTGTTATTTTGCAATTTTTGAAGGATTATAAGAATAAATATATATTCTCAATATTATATTTTATTATTGTTACAATTAAACAATTGTGTGAGACATGTATGCATCAAAAAATTATGTATTTAGTTTCCTTTTGATTTAAATATTATGACATTAATTTGTTCATAATCAAATATGAGTATTGTTTTTATTAAATTATACTATTTTGTTATGACCGGTCTGACTCATGGGTTGACCCCGATCTAACCCACTAACCCTTGACCGGTTCAGAAGTCGGTCCGGTTTTTAATACCTTGGGTAATGGCAATATTTACAATTGCCTCATGATATATTCTTGTGCTTTTATTGTGATTTTGAACATAAAATTATTGATTGAATAATCATGTTTATATATATACACACACCTATTTGATGACAAATTGTGAATGTATCTTGATTGAGCTCTAGAAATTGAGTATTTTGATATATGGAGAGGTGGATGTTGTTATTTATGGGAGGTTATTAAAGAGAAGATAAGGGAGTGCATTTCAGCACGTATAAAAAGAAGATAAGAATAGAGGACTTTTAGCCATATACAAATAATCCTAGACCAATTATACTAAGAGGGCTTATGACACTCCATTGATGTTGAGGGGCGAACCCAAAAGTGAGTGTTTTGAATATTATAAAGATGATCATATCTCTATTAATTCCCCATTATCTTCTGTATACCTCTATTATCTCTTGTAATAATTTACATTGATTTACTTTGATATTGTAAAGTTATGCCTATAAATATAAAGTATCACTTATATACTATTGCTTTTAATATAGTGAATAAGAGCTATTTGCTCTTACTTTCTAATTTTCTCTCTTTATTCATCTCCTTAATTTCATAACATGTTATATGTTATTATTATTAATGTTAGGTTAAAGCATACGTTTGCTTTTTTGTAAGTTTATATGAAATTTTAATTTGATCTTTTAAGTTTAAAAATTGCACTTTTAGTAATTTATCCTTAACATTGATAGTCTTGCTTAACGTAAAGTTCTGATTGAGCAAATATAAATGGTAATTATGCAATTAAATGATGTCAAACTTTGTTTAAATATGAATTATTTAATATATTTTTTATATTTTAAATTTAAGCATGTTTAATCAACATTTAAATGTATCATTACGGTTTAAATTTACTAAGTCAATATTTTTCACTATTTGGTGTTAATAATGAAGAACTAAAAGCGCATCTTTTAAATTTAAAGGATTAAATTAAAATTTCATATAAATTTAAAAGATCAAAATATATTTTAGTTTTAATGTTATTATATGTTAATTGTTATTGTTATTAATGTTATTATTATTGATATTATTATTATGGAGAAACCCTAGTCCACAATTCCCATCTAACGGTCTCTTAGGTGTGTTTAACCTCGATAAATTCCTCTCACTCCTCCATCTCCCCTGCTTTTTTCACAGCCGCCGCCGCCGCTCCAAACTCTCATTCTCCATCTTTAGCCATAGATTCTCTCTAGGCTCTCATCTCTCTATCTCTGCACTTTGTCGGTAGACTGTGCACGTTCATTCGAGCTTGACACTGGAGAAAAAGTTCGAGTTCAAGAGTGTCAGAGTTCAGTATTTGAGGGAGTATTGTGTACCTTCTCTCTGGTATCTTCTGAGTCTTCCCTCTGTAGTTTTCCTTCTACCTAAAGAGTGATTATATGCACCAAGTGAGTGAGAATCATATTTGAATGCAATGCATTTCAATTCAGAAATTTAGTTATGACACACTGATTTACCTGTTTTCATTTCTAAAGAAATCATCTTAGTTCCATCATACCGTGTTGATTCTTGAGCTGTATTTCAGACAATCATTATATAGATTTCGCTTTCGATTTCTGCCCTGGAATATTTGCCGGATCTGAAGGCTGAAGCTTCTTTGTTCTCCTAATTTATTTTTTTTAACATTTACTTCAATACCAGCTATGCATCCACTATGATTCTCTATTTCTCTAACCATAGCATAGGGAATACGAAAGGATGCAACATCAAGAGGTACCTCTGGACTGGCAGATTCTGAACTATAGATTCTTGCTATTTCTCGTAGGTCCCACAATTTCTAACTTGCAAAATATAGTCAATCTTAATCTGTCTATCATGTTTTTCTTGTGGGTTATTCATTATGATTTTCTGAACTTTCATAAACCTTAAATGTTTGTGGGACGCTCGATGATGATTGATTTGCTTTAACCACACTGAATAGAGGCTTAAAGGGCATGAGGCCTCTTTCATTGAAGTCAATTATAAACTTCTTGTGCTTGAGATTGCTTGATGATTTCATTTTCTAAAAGAAGAGGATTAGCTTCCTTTTTATTTAGAGAAAGAGAGAAGGCTTTGTGAAGCACTCGAAGTTGGTTGGTTTTAGTGGCAAAGGCTCTCCCTTCTAAGTTCTCCCATGTGGAAAACCTTGGCCTTTCGACTGAGAGCAACTTACAATTTTTTATGTGAAAAGAATTTAAAATCTAACACTTTTTATGTGTACTTTAGAATTGATTCAGTATTTGATGATGATTAATGACTGGTGCTAGCTAGGTTAGGTAAAGGTTGATTGGATCATTTGTTTGAGTGCTAGAACTTAAGGCTAAAAAGAAATTACTTTTGAGAAATATACCTTAATGATTTGCATAAAAAAAAAAGTATTTGCCCCCTAACCAATGATGGCATGAAGATCATGAGCTATAATTACTGGATGCTTTCTATATGCTATTGGCTGGAGTCAATCTGTTGTTTTTCTTTTTCAGAAAAATGCATACAAACCATTACTATAGAATATATACAACTCTTTTTCCCATGCAATTTCACCTCTTTTACTTTTCATTCTAGCATAAATTCTAGAACTCAAATAACATAGGAATCCCAAATTGGGTTTCAGATAATTTACCATTGAACCTTGATTATTTATGAAACTTTCAGAGTTTGTAATTGAGCTTTTCATTTTCTGAATTCATTGTGTTTCTGTCAGGTAGGGATATCTTAGTTGATAGCATTTTTTCCATGAGGCACGGACAAGATATTTTATTATGTTTTAAAATTCTAAGTCCTTAGACGTCACTGTCTCTTCCAATGTACTTGAGTGTCATTTTCCCTTTGTTGTACCTGGGCAAATGATATTTTGTTTTATTGACATAAATTTTAAATTGACAGAATTAGTACTTCTGAAAAACTTTAAAGAACAATGTAACAAAAATATCTTATTAATAATTCTGTACGATGTTCTAAACTCTTAGAAATCTTAATTGTTTGTGGACTGCTCGATGATGATTGATTTGCTTTAACCACACTGAATAGAGGCTGTATAGGGCATAAAGCCTCTTTCATTGAACTCAAAAGCAAACTTGTGCTTGATGTTGCTTGATGATTTCATTTTCTAAATGATAAGGATCAATTTCCTTTTTATTTAGATAAAGAGGGAAGGCTTCATCAAGCACCTGTTGTGGGCTGTGTTTAGTGATAGTGGCTCTCCCTTACAAGTTCTCTCATGTGGAAAAACTTGGCCTTTCAACTGAGAGCAAAACACCACTTTTTATGCAAAATTACTTTGGTAGTTTTGATAGATAATTAAGAATTAATTTAGTATCTGATGATAATTAATCCCTGATTTTAAGTTGGCAAGTCCAGGTTGATGGGAATAATTTGTTTGATTGCTAGAGCATAAGATTGACAATGAGAAGCTGCTTTTGACCAATATACCTTAAAGTTTGCTTAAGCATATCATATTTATTATTGGGTAAAGGTGTGCCCGGCTCTTTGAACTATTTTTGGAGGTACAATCAGCATCCTAAAGTATTTATGTGTGCAATTTTGCCATGACGTAATTATATTGGAGCAATTTTGCCTTTGAAGTAATTAAATTGAAGCGATTTGGCCCCTCCAATTACAGAAACGCGAGCAGACATTTTGACCCACTGAAATGTGATTATTTAAAATGCCACGTGTTTTTTTAAAAAATAATCACCCCTCTCATTGATTGAAGACTAGATGTCTAGGGTTTGTGAGAATGACACCCATGTGAGATTTGTGAAGACCACCATCTTTAGTAGGTAAGATTCTTAGTGCAAGAAAAGAATTCAGTCTTCAAAGACGGTGATCTTTGCAAATTGCACATGAGTTTCCTTCTCTCAAACCCTAAACATCTAGTCTTCAATTCAAAGAGTTGTTATTGTTTTCAAAAAATTCTTAGGTGGCATTGGTTTAAACGTCTGTTTGCGCATATGTTATTGGTTGGTGGGGCAAAATTGCTCCAATTTAATTACATCAAGAGCACAATTGCACCCATAAATACTTTAGAGTGCTGATTGCTTCTCCTAAAATAATTTCGGGTGCTAGAAGCACTTTTATCCTTTATTATTTCTTGATATTTTTCATCTCAATTAACCTTGTATTTAATTTGTGAAGGAAATGGCATCAAGCTTTGAATTGATCTTTATTTTTTTTTTTTGCGATTGGTCTTATTTGTGAGCATAAAAAATATTTTGTTGTGTAAACTGTTGAAATTTTAATATTCGTCATATTTTAATTGTCATTATTTAGAAGATAGTATCTATTTAATATTTTTATTTTTTGAGTACCCAGCTTTTTATTTATAGAATTAATTTTTAGTTTGGTTTACATATTAAACAATCATTATAAAATGGGATTTGACTTCTCTTGTTGGAAAAATTCTCATCCCAACTATTGATTTAATGGATGCTTAACAAGAAGCCATGACAAATAGATCTCACTAGAAGCACTCTCTTTGATATCGCAAGCTTAGGAGGCTGTGATGTTGAAAAAGGTGCAAAATAGTGCACTCAACCCATTTGTTTTTCACGTCCTCGTATCATCTGAAAAGTTTCTGAACAAGATATACGCCATGTTTTTCGTAGTCGCTCAAGATCTAGTTTGAAATTAGGTTTTTGGTGAACTTGTATTGTGAACTGTGCTGTTGATTTTAACTGATTTATGTACAGGTTCAATGGAGTGAAGTGAGTCGGGAGAATTATGTTTCTTGCTCAATTGAATAAGGGAAGTGTGTCTAAAGGAGATGCCTCCACCACAATTATCTATTTCTCAAGCATAGCACAGGGAATACGAATGGATGCAACACCAAGAGGTGCCTCTGGACTTGCAGATTCTGTCCAATAGGTTCTTGCCATTTGTTATAGGTTCCACAATTTTTCACACTGTGTTTCCCTCGTGGTTTCTTTTTGATAATTCATTATGAAGTTCTGGACATGAGTCTTAAATGTTTGTGGCTGCCTTACGATGATTCTTTTTAACCTCACTGAATAGAGGCTGTATAGGGCATAAAGCTTATTTCCTTTGAAGTCAGAAACAAACTTGTGCTTCGCTTTGCTTGATGTTTTCATTATTTATGCTTCTGATGTTTCCACTTTTAGCTTTGGCAATTTGGTCATGGGTTTATGTGTATGGAAATTGAATGAGCATCGAATAAGAAATAATTTTGAAGCGATTGTTTATCATTGTAATTCAGGATTGTGATCCTCCTGTGGGTAATCTATGAGATTTCTGAGGTCTGTTCTATGCATGTATTGGTTTCAGAATCTTTTTTCAAGCTTTCTGTAATCCGTACAGATTACCTTCTATTATCCCAATTTTCAGTTTTGTCTTCCCATCTCATACCACCACATTTTACAGTTGCTTGATATGAATCTGTGTTATGTGTGTCCAATTGCAGTCATGCCACTACATGTTCAAATATTTTTGGTTCTTCTGGATCTCTATTTTATTGTTTCGGTATGATCTGAATTGTTGTAATTATGCTGAAACAGGGACCCTCTGTTTTTATTTCAAATGGTTAAGACCTTAAGATGTTGAGAGGTGGCACTTTCTGAATTAGGAAGCACAAATGCCTGCTTTTTGGACTTTTCGCGGAGTTTGAGCAAAGAGAAATGCTTGCCTTGATAAGACTAAACCAGAACAGTCAAATACCCCGGAAGGCAACCTCATATCTAAATGTTATCTTCAAATTGTCCAATCACTCTTTTGAAAATGTAACTGATATAGATGAAATTACCAGAGTTATTAACGCTCATCCTTTCCCTGAACAACCTCTTCAGCCTGCACTTCTACGGTACATCCCTCCTGCCACCCTCTCTTCTTGTTTTGTGGAGAATGTTCTTGGGCGTCTATTTGCATCTCATTCCAATGGTCTTAAAGCCCTTGAATTTTTCAAATTTTCCCTCCAGCAGTCTCAGTCTTGTTTAAGTTCTGATGCATTGGAGAAGGCACTTCATATCCTAACAAGGATGCGCTATTTTGACAAGGCATGGGAATTATTGGAAGAAGTCAGATATACACATCCTTCCCTGATCACACTTAAGTCAATGAGCATCATGCTGTCAAAAATTGCCAAATACAAATCCTATGAGGATACCCTTGAAGCATTTAGAAGGATGGAGAATGATATATTTGTTGGGAGAAAATTTGGCAGTGATGAGTTTAATGTACTTCTTAAAGCATTTTGTGCACAAAGACAAATGAAGGAAGCAAAGTCAGTGTTCCAAATGATGTATCCACGATTTCCTTCCAATACCAAGACCATGAATATCTTGCTTTTGGGCTTCAAGGAATCAGGTGATGTAACTGCTGTTGAACTTTTCTACCATGAGCTGGTTAAACGAGGTTTTCATCCTAATACCATAACCTATAATATTAGAATTGATGCATATTGTAAGAAAGGTTGTTTTGGTGATGGTTTGAGACTTTTGGAGGAGATGGAACGCAGAAATTGCATTCCTACAATAGAAACAATAACCACACTGATTCATGGGGCTGGGCTGGTTCGAAATTTAAGCAAGGCATGGCAATTATTTAACGGGATTCATCTGAGACACTTAGTTGCTGATACAGGTGCTTATAATGCTCTGATAAGTTCATTGGTTAGATCAAAAGATGTTAAATCTGCACTCTCATTGATGGATGAGATGGTTGAGAAACGCATTGAACATGATAGTGTAACTTTTCATACAATTTTCTTTGGATTAATGAGGTCTAATGAGATTGGAGGTATAATTGAACTGTGTCACAAGATGATTGAGAGAAGTTTTGTTCCAAAGACAAGGACAGTTGTTATGCTGATGAAATATTTCTGTCAAAATTCTCGCCTTGATTTAAGTTTAAGTTTATGGCAATATCTTCTAGAGCATGGATATTGTCCTCATGCTCATGCTCTAGATCTTTTGGTCACTGGGTTATGCGCAAGAGGTATGTTACAAGAAGCTTTTGAGTGCTGCAAACAAATGTTAGAGAGGGGTAGACATATGAGTGAATCAACATTTCTAATGCTTGAAAGGTTTTTAATCCAGGCAGGTTATGTGGACAAGCTGAAGAAGCTTGACCAGATGATAAAAAAATTGGAAACTGTCTTGCCTCCATCAAGAGGGCAAGCTAAAGGTATTTCATCTTCCAGAGGGATGATTTAGCTTATTGTATTTTTTTTACTCTTAATCGTTACCACCTACCTGATTTAGATGAATTTAGTGTTTTGGCAGTTATATTATAAGTGGGTGCGGAGGTAAAATGCATACTCTTTGTTTATAAAATCTTTACAACATTAATCTGTTGTGAGTCTTTTTTCTGATAAATTTGTAGCTTGCTTGGTAAAATGAATAATTAAATATTTGGTATTGGCATATGATTTCAAGTCACATTG
>QFDD01005623.1:0-10560 GCA_006871305.1 Vachellia collinsii | reverse complement strand
CTTACTCTGTCTCTGTTGTGAAATAACCTGTAGAGGTGGAGAAGAATAATTCTGCTCTTCCTTTAAAAGGTGCAAGTTAGATTTAGACAGGGTTAGAAGTCATAAGTTATTGCTGTAGTCATTCATGCGGTAAGACTGCCAAGTACCAGTATTACTTCTGCCTTGAGATGGTACTGTGGTCAAGCTGGGGAAGAAGCTTCTCCAGTTGTCTAAAACTTAGTTGGACTATAAGTCTTTGGGCTGTAGCCTGAGCTATAACTGATACCATGCCTAGCAATTTAAGAACATAATATATTCATGATGGCTACTTATTCAATATTTGAAGTAATAAAATATACATTCTATAATAAGCTTTAGAGGTTTATGCTAAATATTGCCCTAGTGTCAATTAACCTTTCCTTCCAAATATATTTGAGAAACAAAATATGTCAGAGAAAGATATGAAAGATTATGAGTTTCTTTAAAGTGCAGATAATTCAATGAGAATATAATGCCTTCTTCAACCTTTGCTTTATCAGAAATGTAGTGTTCATCATCTAAGCACTAATAATTCAATTTGTGAGCCAAGTGCATAAAATTATGCGGTGTTCTCAGTAGAAATGTTATTATTCATCTCTGTTATAATTTATAACATGTTGATAGACCCATACGTTAAGAAGCAATGTGAAAAGCAGCTGTTGTGGGAACGGACAGAATTATTGTGTTTTGACAACCTTACTTTTCATATTCTGGACACATCCCCTTAAATGGTTTTATTAGTCACTAATTATTTCAAAATGGTGTATTAAGTGCTGAAATGGTAAGCTTGTGCCTTTATTAGAGTAAACGGAAGTGTTTGGCAGATGTATGTGGAGCACTGCACTGTGACCAAATAATGAATTCTGGGTGGAAAAAGTCAAAATGCAATCCTGCTGCTGCTGCAAGGAATAAACATCTATGTGAGGTGTGCTTAGTTGATCCATTTCTTGCTTTAACCAATTCTCTCTCTATTTCTAATTTGTCTGTTCTGCACAGAGCTTAGCGGATAGTTGCTTTCCAGCTAGCGAGGGCCCTGCAGCAGGCCGAGTTCATGGTATTACAATCTTTTCTACATTGTAACAATGTTTTGTTTTCTTTCTGCTTTCTCATGTTACTAATTTTTCAGAATTCTTCTTGCGCCAATTCTGTGATGCACATACCTGCACTGGAAGGCAAAAACCCTTCTCTAGAGGCCGTAGGGTAAGTTAATTCTCTTATGCTTGAATTGTCATTTCATCATTGTGTATTTTTGTACCTGAGGGTTAATGTGTATTGTATGTATTACGTACTGTGAGCTATATTAAATTTCCAGAAACCATTACTTGTGGAGTCGTTAAAAAATCATTAGTAGTGTATAATGCGAAAGTAATCTTCAAAACCTCCACTATCTATTTATGATCGCATTTTCATGGTCATCAAGAATGAGTCTGGTGTATGAATGCACTCTGGATAAGTCAACATTGTAAAACAAATGGAAAGCATTGTGGCTGATACAACTTTTTGGTGGAAATACGGTTATGGCAAGGAACCATTTCAATTACTTGCATTTGGCTGTTAGTGTGTGCCTCGTCAAGGAAAGTAGTTTCTTTTACTTAATTATATAGTGAAGTTTCTATTGATTGATGATTTGCTGCCTTGATGTGTACAGAAGAAGGTGAACGCGTTATACCTTGTTGTCTGCATTTTAATATTGACGATGCTCATGCTTTTCTATATCTACGTTTTCTTATATCTGAGGTATGCTTTTTGGGACATCTTAGTCACTATATTTCAGGTAGCTTGCGAATAATTGAATCCAATAATTTCTGGATTTTGTATTACAGAGGGATGATGAAAAGGGGCACTCAAGCACTGCGACGCATCTCGCAGACTAACCGAAAGAAAAAGCCCTCTTGATTGATAGCCCTTTTCCTAATTAAACGCTTCAACTTACCTTCCACAGACTAATGGATGCAGAAAAGGCTGCCATTACAAATTTGTTCACCCTGTTTGGCTATTTTATGGGTGAAGTCAGAGAGACAGACAGGCAGAAATAGATAGATTCAGATTCAGATAAAGTCTATCTTTTTAGTTGTTTGTAAAACCAAAATCTGACTGAACTCGGAGACTTCCACACAAAAGGGTGCTTCATGACTGAGTCCAACCTGTTTGACTCTTGTGCTTTCTATTTTGTTCTGCATGAAATTTCCAGCGAGAGAGGAAGAGGCACCCTTGCAATGTATCCTCTAAATTTATTTACTGATTTGATCAAGATTGTCAATAAATATGTTTATGCTCTGCACGTTTATTTTCCATTTCACAAGGTTTTTCTATGTCAATTACCTTTATGCACCTGCTCGTTATGGTTATTGTAACGTAAACGGCACCATCTTTGAATGAAAATCAATGCCTTAATTTTTAAGACACGGCTATTCCTAGCTCTTGGGAGGCCATTAGTCATGAATTCATTAATTTCAAAACTCTCCTTGTACATGGAGCTTGAATGCAGTGCCATCGAGGTGTAAGTTTCCTTGTAAGTGTGAAATTGTGGCTTCAATCGTATTTATAATTTTATATCACAAATACATGTACCTTCAAATCTAAAAATGTATTTTGGAAACAATTGATGAGCCAATCAGTCCACGCATTAATTAACGAAAAAAATGTGATTAAAGTAACTATTCAAATAAATCCCACATAATAATATTTGTGATATTAAAATGTAGCTAATGAGTGGATGGCTTCATCATAATTTATGAGAACAGGGGTTGTGGGGTCCCAATACATATTGACTTGAATTAATTTCTCCTAGTTCAATTTTCAAGAATAGATAAGAGTTATGTTGCATTTGAGATGATATCCGTCAAAGATCCTTGGATCTATTGGCACAAGATGTGTCATTTGTGGCATCAGGTTTCTGGTTCAATCCCCGCCTTATGCACTATGCCTACCATTCAAATTGGGGAAAAACAAAATAACCAAGAGTGGTATAAGATGTGTCCTTTATGACATCAGGTCTCAGGTTTAATTCTCACCTCAGACACTATGCCTGCTAAACAAATTTTAAAAAACACCTCACTAAAGAGAATCAATCACTATAAACCCATAATAATCTCAGGTGTTGTGGATTTATTTCCACCAACACTTCTTACTAATTGATACAAGACTTTTTGATAATTGTAAATTGTATGTCCATCATTATAACCATGGATATAAATCTTCTCAAATTCATCAGTAGTTGCATTGGGAAAGATGCAGAACAATTTTTGTTTCACCATTATTCTCGTCTTCATATTCGAATGTTCCCCAAAACCATTGATGACTACTCCTATGAGCCGGAGAGAATTTATAGGCTTAATGGCTGTTTTTGTTACTATTGTCCAAATATTTATTATATACCAATGGCCAAAGGAATAACACAGAAAACTATTTCTCTTAAACTTGGGAAATTCTCCTTTGGCTATTAGAGATTTGTGAGCGAGACACTTACCTCACCTTACTAGATTATATTTTCTGCCTTTTACTTGTTGAAGTGGGAATTATGGCATAAAACCTATAAATTAAGGAATTCAATGTGTTAAAACCTAGAGAGACTTATCTATGTATCCTTAATTATAAAAGATTTCACAAGAGTTGATTAAACCTAGAGAAATTCAATCAAAGATTAGTTAAGAGTCAGATATAAACGCATAAATCCTAAGGATGTCTTAGGCATTTGCCACCTAGAGCAGTGGCCAAAGTGTAAATTTTGATAAGTTCAGGTGATCAGGGTAATTTGGTAATTTTAACTAGGATATTAACAAATTGCCCTAGAGACATAGAAATGAAGAGAATAATCCCCAAAAATATATTTGAGGCACAATTGAGGCTGAAGTATCAAAAATTGCCTCAAAAAGGAATTTTTAGTAATTATTTAATATTTGGCTTATTAAGATAATATTAGCCAAGAATAATTAGTAGAAACAATAAGAGGCATCAAGTAAATATTTAAGAAGTGGAGAAAATTAATTTAATAATTATGTGAATAAAATTAGTTTTAGGTTTAAGTTAGGAATAGTTTACTTGAACGAAATTGAAAGGGCAGTAAACCTTAGAAATAGGTTTTTACAAGCAATTGCCAAAAGGACATTTTTGGAAAGAGTTAAAGTTTGAGAAAAATTAAATAATTATCTCCCAATTAATAGGAATTTTTAATGATCATACACTGATCAAATGATTAGAGAATTTCAGAAAAGCATTTCGGATTAACTATCTTCATACAACGAACAAAAATCAACAGGTATCAACAAGATGCCATGAACTTATTCATTAAAGTTTCATACTGATAACTTGTTATAGAAATAAAATAAATAAATAAGAGATTGAGATGAAGGAGATGAGGAATATGAGAGAAACAAGAGAACATAAGAAGATGAGGAAGATAAGAGAAATAAGAGAGTATGGAAAGAAAGGGGGAGGGGATCGATTTTTTTTCACTTCAAGCTTACAACCATTTAGTTCATATTTTCTATTTATGGGCCACACATACTTAAATTCTATCATAAGAGTTATAATAAAGAATAAATGTACATAATTGTAGGTTATGTAACATAAAAATAACTATGTGTATTAACCATAAAAAAACTCCTCACAAACCATTCCTATTACAGACTATAGTTTTAAGTATAGAATTCTAAGAGATAAATATAAACATCCACACTTAAATCTTGTAATATTCATAAGTATTATTATTTCTTAACATCACTGTGCATTTTTAATGAGAGAAGTAAAATAATTGAAAACATATTTCATAACAGAATAATTAGATCAAATTAATTGGTGAGGGTTATTATATTTCATTGTGGGACTTAAATTTAGAATAATGAACTTTGCTTAAGTATATTGTAAGTAAGTGTGTGTGTGTGTGTGTGTTCTAGCAGTGTATAGTTATGTACTTTTTATGGCTGCTGATGATAATTAATATAACAAAATGATATTGGTTTTTGAAAAGTCTATTGATAATTACTAAAAGGAAGAACAGAGGGAATGAGATGGCTGAAGCTCTGCAACAAGAATGTGTAAAACAAAAGAGGAAGAAGACGACGTCAACGATCATGGAACAAAAGCAAATTTATTATGTTGATTTTTTAAATTTTTATTAATTTAGTTTTTTTGAGACTGTATTTTTAAGATGTGCAACACATCATGCGGGGATGCTCATGTGACTTCTAGTGGTCTACGCCGATGAGTTCTTGTGGGATTTTGGTTTTTAGGAAATATATTTCAATTTCAATTATAATAATTAATTGGTAATTCCTCAAAGTTAACATTTCATGATAATATGGATATCATTAATTGTACATAGAGTGGTTTAAATGTTTTTTTAGAAGAGATTCTGATATATTTCTGAATACCATATCATCCATACTATACCTAATAAAAATGTTCAAGTATCGTTTATCGTAGATCTCACAATTTTTTTTGTTTTTTTCACAAATATTTATTATAATAAATTATAAAAAAATATTTATAAGAAATTTATATAATATGAGAAGATATTTGAAATAAATGATGTGACATTATAAACGTACGTAAATATTCCTCCCTTTTGACTGTTGATTTCGGTAATGTTAATGCAATGTGCGTAGGAGTAAGGTAGCACCTTTTAAAGTAAATCATATTTTTTTCCACATGCTGCTCGATCCTATTCCTAGTGAACGCATTTATTAGCAGAGTAAAAAACTCTTTGCAAGCCAACTTTTTGTTCAACAAAATTTGGCCATCTTATAGTTTTATTTTATTAATACAATTAACCTCGGTAACCTTAATCTGCTAGCACTATTAGCTTCTATATAAGAGTTAAGAGTGTTATTAACAAAGAAAAATTAAACATTTAATTAAGAGAAAAAACACATAGGTACCAAAATAAAAGTTTAAGGAAAGTATAGATACCTCTAATATGATTTTCCCAATTTTTTTTTATATTTTTTTTACTCATAATATTTTTCAACTTGGATTTATATTTTATAAGATTGAATTTAAATTAAATATAAATGAATCAAATGATCTATAAAATTTCAATATTAATTAGGTTTACATTATATTCAGAAGTTGTCAATATATTTTTTTTATAAATTAATTTCAATTTTTTAAAAATTAAAAAAAAGTGGATTGCCTACCGCATGTGCAAATTAAAAAGATCCATATCTAAACGGATCTGGTTTTAATCAACTCAACTCACCCCAAGTTGACGGGTTCAACCAGTGAGCTGATCTCATATTTTTTATAAATCTGGTGTTTGGTTTCTGTTTTTAAAAAGCTGTTTTTTGTTTTTAGAAACAAAAAAAAACAAAAAATTCGTCTGGGTATTGTTTTTAATAATTTGTTTTTAAAACAAAAAACAGAAAATTGTTTTTGAAACTAAAAACCAAAAACTAATTTTAGTGTGTTTTTTTTTTGTTTTTGTTTTTTCATTTCTTAGTTTTTGTTTATAAAAATTGAGAATCCCTTTATTCTCTAATTGAAAGCTTTTTTTTTTTGTATTTAAGAATTTAAATTATCATTAAAATTTATCTTTCATTTTGTGTATGTTTATTTTCAAATTATATTTTAAAATTTATCATTTAAATAGATTTTTGGTTTTTATTTTTAAAAATTATTCTTAAAAACAGTTTTATAAAACAGTTTTAAAAGCAAGAAAACAGGAAATAAAAACAAACAAGCCTCCGTTAAACTAACCGTAATTCTCCCTCAAAAGTTTGGTTCTGGGGTGACTGTGGTGCTCTTGCCTACGGTTTTATGCCTAAGGCTCGACGTTACACGTTGGCGTATCTTCTATAAACAAATATCTTTTACTTTATCCAGTGAACCAGAGGGACGCAGACCATTTCTCAAGCTACTTCTCGCTTCGCTCTTGGCCATCAATGGAGCTTTGCAGCATAAGCTTCCGAACTATCCTCCATTCCAGCCCATCTCCACCTCGTCTCTCTTCCTTTTCTTGTACCTGTTTCTCCCTTCAAAATTCTTCATTCCAGTTTAAGTCTAAAGCCTTCAATTCTTTGAAGCATTCATCTCTCACCCCCCAAATTCGACTCTTCCAGCTCGGTCTAGATCGTCAGAACTCGTTTCTCCATACAGTTTCAGCTTCCTCCTCCTCTTCCTCTTCCGTCACTGCTGACACTGAAATAGACCGGCTTCCCGCAGATTTGAATGTCACAGAAACTCAAGAACCCAATTCTAGAGTATGTTCCTCCATTTCATTTCTTAGAATTATTTTCTTCTTTATAATTTTTTTTTTCACAAAAGTTGGGTTACTTTGGTATTGCATTTCTATGTTATTTAGAGGATTGAAGCACGCTTCAAATGTTGAATGACTTGCTTTTCGTATGGTCCATTGTTCATATCACTGAATTTTTGCTTATGCGAAACTGTACTGAGTGGAAACTCTGAGTTAACGAGTGGAGGAGATGAGAGATTCAGTTGCACAATTGAGGTGGCAGAAGGGGTAGAGAATGTGATAACTAATTTTATCACATGGGAGTGACGGTGCGTAATCTGGAAGATGGCCCCCGGGGAAGGGGAGGGAGAGAGATGGAGGGAGATAGAGAGAACGGTTTATCGAGGGGTTTGGTATTCAAGAGGAGAGTTATCTGGCCTCTTGAATGCGAGGCATTCTGACCTTTCTGCATTTTTTCTTTCCTTTTTCTTTCACATGTACTATCTTAGAATTTGATTCATCCTTTCATTTTACTCTTTTTCTATAGGATGATTGCTGTCTTTATCCATGCATAACATGAAATATTCAAAATTTCGGTGGTCCCATGACCATCACTCTCTTTGCAGGTTAAATTGCTGGTAGAAGTTCCACCTTTGGTATGTGAGGATTGTTACAAAATGGTCATAGCTGAGTTTACTAAACAGGCAAAGGTACTGTTGGATTACAATTTACTTATGCATTATTTAATTTCCCCCTAATTGGTTTCTTTTTGGGCGAAATAAAATGTGTCCTTCAAAATTTTGACTGTGTCTGTACCTTTAATTATGTTGTCTGTTGAGACAATTGATTCATCCAGTTTTTATTTCCAAGTTAACAAGTTAACAATGGTAATTAAAATTCTGACATCTCAGTGGTTAGAATCATATTTTTTTCTTTCGTTCTTAATCATGGGATGGAAATGGAAATAACAGTGCAACTTTTCCTTGATAAAAGCAGACGATTTTCCTCACCTATATTCTGCACAGGTCATTATGTTAATTGCCGATTGATAAGAATTTTGTACTATCTATGTTCGATGTTCAAACCTGATAGATAGATCCCAATCCACTACTGCCTCCAAAACACACACAAGGAGATACAGAGGAGCGGCAAAATGGCTGAAAATGGAGGCTAATGGTCCGGAAGAAAAACACGGTAGTTAATACACAAAACATAGAAAAGTGAAGGAGCAAAACAAGGGAGTATTAATGAAGGAAAGGTGGAATCACTTAAAAAGTTGAAAGTGGGCATAAAAAGATAGCTGAGAGCATGAAGGGCAGCGGAGAACTTTCAGTGTGATTTTGAAGGAAGAGTGGTAGCTTCTCAGAAGATTAGCAAACCTATTTGTGTTATGTTTTGAAGGGTATTGTCTCTATTTTGTGTGTCGTTTTCTTGTGTAGTAATCCTCTTGTATTCCATCTTTGTTTGTGTTTTTATTTTTCATGTATTCACTCTCAGTGCTGTTTTTATTGTCTCTGTTTATTGTTGTTCTATACCTGTATCTGGAGTGCCTCAGTAGTTTTTGTATCAGTGGTGAGCTTATATAAATTAGGGAGTTGTATTCGTAATTGGAAGTAATATATATTAGTTCTTCTTTTCATGTTCCTGGGCGAATACTGTTCTTTATATGACCAATTTGTGTACTGTTCTAGAAGCAATTGACGGGGTCCTAACAGAACCTTTCTACAATAGTGTTTAGTTGAAGTTTGATTTTCAATATTACTGTTTTAAATATGGTCCCTGAAAGATGACTTTCTTATCCAGTACAAATAGTTTGCTTTGATAATTTTGAACCCAAGACTTTTACTTCTAAAAGAAGGTGTTGCTTTTCTAAACTAATATTGTTTCATATTCATAGGTCCCTGGCTTTCGCCCTGGAAAGGTTCCTGAGAGTATTCTTGTAAATTTTGTTGGAAAGAAAAATGTTCAGAAGGCCACAGTTGAATCCATTTTGAGGAGGACACTTTCACATGCCATGTTAAAGGTATGATGCAATATGGTTTCTGTTCTCTTCCTTTTGATGTCATTAATTTCGCTCCTAGTGCAATCCTTTTAGACAGTTTTGGTGGTTTAATTGTATTTGCACCCGCTTTGGTGGATGTTTTTCTTGATTCTTGCTTTAAGTCTTCTATATAACAATGTGTTCATCATGTCTGACTGAGAATCTTCTATATAACAGTTATGCTCATCATGTTAGTAATTTAATTTAATTTAATTTAATATCATTTGTTTCATTCAGCCTTTGGAAATAACCTAACTTATCAACTACCTTTTGCCAAAGTCTTTAATTGTGCATTGTCTGTTTAAAGGATTTGAAATTCCCTTGGCACTGAAATGGCTTTACGTAAGGAGTTACTAATAGTCTAATATCCAAGGCCTGTTAACAGATCACAATCACTCTTGATATGAACCCAATCTGTTGCACATAGCTAATGTAAAATTTGATTATTAGACTGACTAGTGCAATTATATGTTTGAGTATCAAACATTGTGTTTTATTTTATAGGTTACTGGAAAGGCTTTGCAGGACTCAATACGTATTGTAACTAAATTTTCTGAGTTGGAGGGGGCATATTCTTCTCTTGGGTCTTTAAGGTAGCCAATCTAGGTTATCCTCTTGGAAGTGCGTGCTTATTGTTATCTCTACCTATATTCCATTATTTCATATAAAAATGTGTTTCGTACAAGAATGTTTAATATTTCTTCTAATGGCTGCTTTAATTGTCTTCACTGTTTTGACTTTTCCAGATATGATGTCATAGTTGATGTTGTGCCAGAAATAAAATGGATCACTGAGAATGCATATAAAAATATGAAGATAGTTGTTGAAATAGACAGTGATATAGATGCTCACAAAGCATCTGAACAAGAATTAAGAAGACGTCACAAGTCCACTGGTCCAATGAAAATTGTTACAGAGAGAGGGCTACAGGTACTTTCAAGTCACGCCTGTTACAGCCAGTTGATTTTTTTTTTTTAAATTTATTGACTATTGATTGCTATTTAATTAAATCTAGAACTAAAAGTAGCATCTTCATTCCAAAAACTTTCAAGCACTATGTGTTAGAATTCAAATTTTTTAATTGTTGCTTTTCCATATTTTGCTCCCTCAATTATGCCTAGATTCCATATTTGTCTCCCACAAATTATGCCTAGGATTAGGGGAGAATAATCTCTCTCTTTCATAATTGTTTCCTATATAATGTACCCTTTGTTTACAATAAGATGCAAGCAAGTGTGATTCACTTTGTATGATGGTATCAGAGCTACGGAAACCGAGAGAGAGAGCGAGACAGTGAGCGGTTGAGAGAGAAAGGGAGAGACGGTGC
>QFDD01005622.1:0-14561 GCA_006871305.1 Vachellia collinsii | reverse complement strand
AAACTTTGCTTTCAATACATCAAAAAATTTTAAACTGGCTAACTTATGTTAAAATGTAATAACTTTATAATTTTATCTCTATTTAATATTTACTATAATACATGATAACAAAATTAATATATAATAAATAAAAGATAAAATTAGTGAGATAACTTATAAACAGAGTCAAGTAAAACATTCTTTGTGTACCTATAAGTAGGAGCATCCAGGAACAGAGTACATTACAGAACATGAGCATATACGCTATATGTTGATTGAACACCTTTAAATGTACGGACAATAGTGAAGGGATCGACATGAATGCAAGAGAAGTATCTGAAAGCAGTTAAAGGTTAGGACTCATGAAAGTGAAGAAAGGAAACGGTATTGCCGTAAAATGAGAGAGAGATAGAGATGGGGAAACATAAATAAGCAACGGACAGCTGTACCTGTGAGAGAGCCTTCTTCACCTTCCTTGTCATCTCAATGCTATAATTTTCCACAAGCAACCGCCTGAACCGACACTTCTCTTTTTCTTTTTCCTTTTCTCCCTTCAATATTGATCCCATTAAATACTCAAAGTCAAAAAGAATCTCTTCCCCCTTTTATCCTTTTTTTTTTCTTTAGGGTAAAAAAAGCAGACTCTCGTGGCTTTGCTGTTATTCATCCTTTTCTCACATACATGATCAATTTCAAAGCTCACCTCCTTAAGTTAGCTCGAAATTATTATTTTTTTAGTATCACCTTCCTCTATTGCAAAAATGGAGAAGCAAAATTTAAAATTTCTAATTAATTTGACTCATCCTTTCCTTTTTACATCTTATCTTCATTAAAATTTCCCAACCCCACAACTTATCCTATTGTTAAAAATCTTAAACCCACTCAAATTATCTCCCCCTTTGTCTTCTCTCTTCACCCTCCTGTAATTAAATAAATGGTTTATCGCCGTGCATGACCCGGCTATAAAATCAAAATTAATTAATAATGACATGTGTGGGCCCAACTGTGGCAAACTGAGAATGGTCCTGCAATTTATTGAGTTGGCTCATTCTTATTGGACAGTGTTTAAATGACTTGGTGATTCAGTTGCATCTAAGAATTTCTCAAAGGCTAATGGGCATGGAGGGCCACGTAGGCTATTCTCAAATATGTCCCTTTCGTGATGGATAAGGACCGAAAGAAACTATGTATGTAAAACGCTGGTGGCTTGTGAGTTTGAGTCTTCTCTCCGGGAGGAACATGACGCCCTAGTGGTGGCCTCCTCTTGATCGTTATATGAAATTCCACGCATAACTCCATGAAAGCCACCTCCTTCGACTCAATTATTCAACCCCTTCCGTTCAAAGTCCCTCCCACCTTTTATTCTATAAATCTCTCGTCGTCACCCTCCCACCTCCAAAAATCCTGCTCGCCATGGATTTGAATCTCGACGAGTGGGATTTCCTGTCTGATGATGGCTTCCTTGATTTCAGTGAAGATGGTCAGAATCAGAAGAAGGTTATCTTGGGAAAACATTATTCCGACTCAATTAGCGTTTTCGACGCCGATTACTTCATTTGCCCTTCTCCTAGATCTCTGAAGAGCGTCGGACCGCCGAGGAACTCAAGGCTGCCGAATCAACAACTTGTTCCTGTTCCAATCCCAATTCGATTGGAACCCAGGCCTCCAGATGATGAGATAGCGAAGGAATTCATCGCTAAGAATAATCCTATTGATGTCCCATCAGCTTCGATTCAGAAAAACAGAGTCTCCCAGATTGGAGGCGTTGAAGTTGATCAGGACTCAGTCTCGCAGGTTTTCTTCAAAATGAAGGAAAACGAATTTGTCGACATGAAAATGGACTCACCCAAGTCCGGTAGCAGAGGCATGTTGCCTCCGATTGACACCATGAAATTCGATGAGAATGGAGAATCCATGGAGATCATGATCTCTCCCCGACTCAAAGTTGAGAAAGAGATACTTACCCACAAAGAAGATCAGGACTCCACTTGGGAGCACAACAAAGATGGCTTCAATTTGTGGAAGTTGAGCTTCACAGGGATTGGAGCTATATGCTCCTTTGGTGTTGCTGCTGCTACAGTCTGCATCTTGTTCTTTGGTAGCCAGCAAAGGAACAAACTCCACCATAACAAGATTCGTTTCCAGGTCTATGCCGATGACAAGGTCCCTATAATTTCTCACTACTCTTGTCAGTTTCGTTATCTATTATTTCTTTAGATCATAATTGATTGTGTATGTATAATATGGAGTGTGAGTTGAATTTGATCCAGACCCTTGAGCGGTGGACTGATGCTTATGTGTGATTGCAGAGGATTAATCAAGTAATGCAGCGAGCAAACAAAATGAACGAGGCAATTTCTGCAGCAACAGGGATTCCTCTGAGCAGAGCTCACATATCCTATGGTGGCTATCTCGATGGTCTTTGAAGCGTTGATCGAGAACCTTCAAGATATGAAATCTTACATCCTGGTATCACTATTATGTAGTCTTGTACGTAATATAGCATGGGATGTGATTCTTATATATCTCTTTTGTTTGCAGTGTACTACCTGTAGATCTGTGCTGTAAAAGTAAATGGATCATAATTTTGCGTGTTATCCAGTCTATATTTCCGATTAGCTGATGTTAATTGCTGTTTTGGTACTCGACATTTGAAGTTGAAGTTGATCAATTTTTAAAATAATGGCGGTTAAATTAACGACATTGAATTATGCTGTGTGGTGTGGGCTTCAACTAATGAGTAATGCCACGTGGGGGTAACAACAACGGTGTCTGGTCTTTCTCCACGACTCCAGCCAAAAAGAGAGGTTATAAGAAATAATGTTTTATATCCTTTGTGGTTATGTTTTTCAAATACCCTGCACGTTTCGGGCGAAGCTACGCTTCTTTCCCTCATGATCCCCAGTGAAGTTGTGGGTTATAAACTATGCATCCGTGTGTATTGCAAAATCTTCTGTAATGAGAAGGGTGACGCCAGGTAAGTAATTGAGGGGAAGTCGTAAGAATGTATAGTAGAGTATTTCGAAACATGTTTTGCCTCCTGAAGAACCAGACACCGATGAAGAAGAATGAGACAAATAGGTTGATGTGAACCAGTTTCTTATGGCTTCTACTTACGTCTCTTGGGATGAATGAGTCCAAAGTGCAAAGCGATGAGATACCTTCCCCCATAGCTCTCAAGATATTTATGAGATGGAGCAGCGACAACGCTGTGAGAGAGAGAGAGAGAGCGATTGATTGATCGTTGAACAACCCCAAATTAAATGGGACTCAAATACAGTGAGAAGGGAGTCTGCCATCACCCTTCAGGGAGGAGCACAAATGAGACACGGTACTGTTCATTGTTACATCGTCAAAAACTGGTGACGTGGAGAGCCATGGAATCACAGAAACGTAGGGCCCTGTGTCATTTAGAAGCAAGTCACTGCATCTGTTTGCCCATTTGGGACTTTGTGACATGTGGGTGGGATCAATTATTCAAGATTCAGAAAAAGGCTAGGGCCCCATGGAATCTTATCCCCACCATAAAAAGTCAACAATTTTACTGCTTGCAGTCCTCCTTGATTTGCGGGGTTGATCATTAAGGGCTTATCACACAAAATCGACCATTAATGGCTTGTTACATGTATCTAAGGAAAGGGTTCTCTGATTTCCAGAAACAAGAAACTACGGAACTAAACTATTGGATCCATGTATTTTTTTTCGGGGGCGGGGGATAACACACCGTTTTTTTTTATAATCAACAATTATTACCCATCATACTGTGAGAAAACAATCAACTCAATGCAGCTTGTTAGTGGGCCTAGATTGATGCTTGACAGATGATATGAACAGAAAAGGCCCAAGAATTAGGACACTGTTGCTATAAGAAATAGTTATGACACTAACACGTTTTTATGTAGGAAAGATAAGGCAATAGAGAGATCGTACAGTATTAGAGATTGAATTTTACGGCCCCAAAGAAGAATGGTGTCAGGTAATCCTTCAGGCCCAAAAATAGTTGGGGCATGAGGAAAGGTCCGAGTGATAATGATAATTGGTTTGGTTCCGCTTAATCAAGTCTCTGAGTTCAAGACCGTTGTTTGTAGCAATCTCTGTTGAAAGACTCAGATGCCACAGCCATCTAATTCAGATGTAATCGGAGTAAAACTCCAATTAACTGGTTGGTCAACAAAAAGAAAGATGAAGGGACAAAAGAGAGGGGAAGAGACGGGGATGGTGTTGAAATGTTTAGCAGGAAGAGTTAACTTGCGAAAAGGCTTTCAAAGATGGAGATTGAAGCACGGCTCAAAAGGGAGGGGGGAGAGAGAATACTTAATGCTAGAACGCAAATAGAAAAACAAAAGGTAAAGGGGAATGGTAAGTAGCGTCCGAAGCAATAGGAGAAAAGAGCAACAAATAGGGATGTTGCCTCCTTGAATTGATGGAAGTAAAAGCTTCGGTTAATTAATATGAGCCTCTTTTGAACTGGAAGCTTATTCTCAGCCTAAACTTTCAGCTTCTGTAGAGGCTAGGGTGAGTCCGCATTCCATGCTCATCGTTCAACAGTTCAGCTTAACTTCTATGCGTTACATGTTTATGGTCTGAATTAGTTCATTGGTTTGTATGAATTTTTAATGATTTTTCATTTCATTTTAATTAAATTGATTTTCAGTTAAAAAAAGACACTTTTTACTCTTTTCTCTCACACTGAGTCAAAAAATAATTCAATATAATTTCTTGTACCCACAAATGAATTCAAAATGGAATGTTAAATAGTAAAGAAGATATATAAGTAAAGATATTAATAGAAAGAAGGAAGTGGAATTTTCTTATGGCTTCTGAATGTGATGTTTTTAAAATGTAGTGGCGTTCATATTTTATAAGTGACTCAACGTATAGATTTTTTATATTTGTTCATGGAGGGTTGTGGCGATTTTACAGTGTGATATTGTGTAAAGCATTCTAGAATGATATTTCATTTTATTTTACGTGAAGTTGATGGAAACCACTGTCACTACTCTCAAGTCTCAACCTCGATGCCATGAAAAGGGGATTTCTATGGCATATAAAAACAATGTGGATGTTGACCAGAAGAGGAGGGAAGCAAAAGCGAAAGGCGGGAAGAGGGAGGTGGCATCCGATGTGGGACTTGGAGCTGGTTCTTCCGCCCCCCATCATCATCACTACCACCATCGTCTTCGTTCCCTCCATTCCTTTCAGCTTCACAATCTTCCTCTCACACTTGGCAACAATCAATGTTCCGGCTGACATGAATAAAGACGTTGCGTTGCCCAGCAGCTCATTGTACACTTGTTGGGTTTACAGGCAGTTCGCTCAAGCTCTGCCATTCCTGCCTTCTACCTCTTCATATCTTTATACGGTATATTTAGGATGACTTTCTTAAAGCACGCTCGCGTAAGTTAAATCAAAATTTCTTTTATATCCTATTTTGTAGAATGTGAATCATGTTACAAAAATTGGACCTATTTTTAATTTAATAAATTATATAATTCCCCCTCCTGTCATCAATCGTCATTTCGTGTGCTTCTAGCTTGTTTTGTCCCCTTTCCAAGCAAAAGGCTCAATACTTGAATACTCTTCCCTTTTGGATTATATCTTTCCATCCATCCTTTTATTCCAATCCCCCCCCCCTTCTGTTCACTTCTTGACCTGATTATCAGGAACATCAGCCTCTGCAAAACATGTAAATTCATGTTTGAATTAACAGTAGAAACTATTTTTTTTTATGACTCCTTCTATGATCTTAGGAGAGGCTATTTTTTAGGTATACCAATGCTTCAAACAACTTTTCTAACATGATTTATAATGCACAGGATAAGAATGTAAGAAGGGTTTTATATGAACATACTTCTTATATGCTTTTGCAACATGCCCTAAATCTATTCAAGTTTCATGAAATGCATACATAACTCCTTCTGTCTAACTCTAGGGCTTTGTTTGGCTGGGGGGAGGGTATGAAAGGGAAGGAAGAATGAACCCCTCTCCACATTTAATTTGAAATTTTGGAAGAGATGGGAGTCAAAATTTGTCTCCTTGGTCCCTTCCCTTCCTTTATTTTGAATCCCTCCAAAATAGGTTTTTTTAAGGGAAGCAAAATATCCCAACTGATCCACCTTCAAATATTTAATCATATTTTCATGGATGCTCGATCCCTTGGAACAACAGATCCACCACCATGTCCCATTGATCGCGTTGAACATGTTGTCTCCGGTTGCAACATAACTAGCTTCTTTGTCTTCTCATACTCCACCCATAGCATTGTCTTAGTGTTATCCAATGCGATCTAGAACTTTTCTAGAGTCACACTTGGGGGGAACCTACCACTACAAAGATGGTGTTGAGCTGGTTAAGGTTGAGATCGTCAGTGTCGCAACGGAGGAGGAAGCCGCATGATTCTGGGGCATCGTCGGAGACAGTGAGGCTTCTACGGGGAGGGTGATTTGAGTGTTTGATGCAAAGTGGGGAAGGGGCAGGGTGGAGATGATGGCGTGCAAGTTCATTATTGAAGCTAGGGGACTTTGATCCTTGATCTGTGGCATTTGATGAGGAATAAAGTAAATGAGTGAATTCAACGATGGTAGTGAAGGTGTTATTGTGCAAATTGTGGCTATGAAGGAGCCTCTTTGAAGATAATAATGTTGTGATTAGAGTGTAGAGAAGTTATGTTGTGAAAATGTTATCGGATCTACATGAATATATTACTTGTTGGCATGAATATTTCTCTTCACGTACACAATATTATTATTACTTTATCACAAAAATATGGTTTTGAATATCATTCACTTTTGCATATTATCTTTATACTGAAAATAAAATTACATATGAATTTAATGAATACTAAGATAAAATTGTTACTTACATATTATATTCATATTGAAAAAAGTTGCATAGGAATTTTTTTTTACTTCTTATGTTTCAAATATACTCAAAATTAGAGAGTTATCATTAATGAAATGAGAGTGGATTTTGATAAATTATGTAATTTAAAATAAGGTGTAAATTAATTTGTTCAGCATAGAAGTAAAAAAAATATATACATTAACATATAATGGCATAATGGTGAATTAATCATTATCTCTCATATTTTCCTCTTTTAAACTAAATACAAAATACATTCATTCACCTTACCTTGAATATAACTAAACACGGTAATATTAAACCATTATGTCCCTTGTCCTTCCTTCCTATTCATCCCATTTCATTCCCCCAATCAAACCAAACATAGTCTAAATAGTTGTTTCCATTAGTGTTAAAAGTTACTTTTCAATATAATTCACGTTTTGCAATATGTGATATATGGGTTTTGTCTTGTTTTGTTTTGTGTAAATTTGAATGCTCATTTGTTCAAGTATCTTTATTTTATTTCCACAAGTCACGGCGGCCAGCCACTGCTCCATCAAATGGTGGCGGGAAGTTAAGTTTTTCTTAGAAAAACATTTTAACAATTGGGCATTCAAACTTATTTCTCCATAGGGAACTTGAAACATAGATAGCTGTTCATGCATTCCAAGTGACTTTTTAACATTTTTGGTGTGAGATCTCAGAGTGACTATACGAAAAACAAACGAGCCGTGGGGGTTGATGTTGTCTGGCTGTTAATGAAACTTGTCTTCAACCCATCAACAGTAACCTATTATTCCTCCAATAGCCGTACATCTTTTTGAAGATTTTATGCCCCGGAATCATATTACCTCATGTTTCTCGTAGTTGTCGTATATGGCTGTTGCTTCATGATTCAGTTCCCAGCTAATCAACTAGTTTCTTTGAGCTTATCCTTTTGCTCTGTCCACGTGGGTTGTGATATTATCGAGCTGAATAATCTACTGTGGTATCAGCCTGTCGTTAACCCAAGGGAAAAAAAACTGAGTTCAAACTTTAAAGCTGGATTCAAAGTTCGAAATATGCTTTTTACCAAAGGTGGGTAGGAAATCAGACCGAATAATTGACGAGTGGCAGCGGTTGGTGGTAGGAGTAGGAAGGTGTTGTTGCGTCCCATCTTGCTTCTTCTGAGCTTTAAAAGCTCATGGAAGACCGTTTCAATTCAAAACTTCGAATTTTTCTTCTTCTTTTTTGTCGCAAGACCCTGTCCTAACGGCTTTAAACTGCCCAAGCACACAGCTTTCAAATAATGTTAGGCTTTCAGATAAATAGGGAACACCAAATTAGTTCAAAGTGATGATGGTTACCCATGTTTGCAGGGTACTGACTTGATACCATGTGCATGTTGCATTTTTGCAGAACATACCCTTTTTTCCCATTTGCCCGAGCAGGACTCAAGATGAGTTTTTATATCATGCGCTCTAAAAAAAAATGATACGAGGATGACTGTATATCTAATACCGCTGGCAATAACGTCATACAGAGCTCAGAATTATAAAAACGCGGCAGCATCTTAAAATCAAATGTTTCACCACATTGTTGTTGGAACCTCACAGTACATAAACGTGATAAGGAGCTATAAAAATCATTGTGATATGAAGGTCATGGTTTTCTGGGTACAAATTCTGACAAGAAAGTTTTTTTTTGGGTACAATTCTG
Organism: Vachellia collinsii; assembly: GCA_006871305.1. Taxonomy (NCBI): domain Eukaryota; kingdom Viridiplantae; phylum Streptophyta; class Magnoliopsida; order Fabales; family Fabaceae; genus Vachellia; species Vachellia collinsii. Next base: position 6,041 of record QFDD01005622.1, on the reverse strand, counting down.
ACAAGAAAGTTATCATAATGAGACACTGGCTTCTGATAGCTGGCCTTAAATGAAACAGAAACGCTTCCGAACACAATGAGAAGGCCCGATTGCCCATCTACAGCATGAACATACGAAAATCCGGGCCTTAGAAAAGCCCACGCCGCCACAGATTAAAAAAGAAATGCAGAAGAGCATTGCTGGCTTTATGTGATTTCTAAAATTGGACGCCAGCAACATGCAATGCAATGCAATGACTATGTTAAAGACACCAGGATGGGTTACTTAGTGTGCATGAAACACCTGGTTTATATCTAATCCGACGTCTATTCTGGTATAGGCTTTGGGCTGTGAAAGGCAACCTCAATCCAGCTTCAACCAAATGTGGGGTTTGACTAGTTTAGTCTAGAATTTTCACTGTAATTTTTTTTTTGTTTTTCTGTTTTACAAATGACAGAATTTTAATCGAATAATATAAAATTAATATAAAAATTTGAAATCATATAAAATACACTCAGAAGTATTAAAATTTAAGTATAAATTGATAATATTTAACATTTAATAATAAGTATCATTATTAATATAAAAAAGGTTAAATTATACATTTAGTCATTCAAATTTACCTTAAATTTTAATTTAATCTTTTAAGTTTAAAAAGTACACTTTTAAACCTTTAATATTAGCACCGTTAGTTTTACTTAACGGAAAATGGTAACTCAACAAATTTAGATGATGATTTTGCAATTAAATAATAAAATATAGTTAAATTTTCAAATATAAAAATAAATTTATTAAATAATAAATATTTAAATACATTTTAACATCATTTAATTGCAGAATAGTGATTGAATTAACATTTTCTATTAAATAAAACTAAAAGTGTTAATGGTAAAGGACTAAAAGTGTATTTTTTTAATTTAAAGGATCAAATTGAAATTTGATGTAAACTTAAAGGACTAAATGTATACTTTAACCTATAAAACATTTTAAAAATAAATAACTACAAAATAATTTGAGTCAGATTTGACCAGACCAACTATACTAAACATGGGTATTAAAATTTGTAATCCTGACCAATCAATTCAGTTTGATTTTAATATATTATTTATTTGAATAGGATCATACCACTTTTGTTTTTGAATTAGACTAAACTAAATTATCAAGTTTTTGCACACACTTGTACGTAGCAAAATTTGAATTATTATCGTCCGGAAGTCTGTTTATAAATTCCGAGGAGACGATGGCAAAGATGCATATAAAAAAAACGAGAGAGAGAACAAACGAACAAATTCATAAAAGCAAAAGACCGTGATTATGTGAAATTCGAAGATGCGTGCAAGCGTGCGAGGGGCCGGGAAGCTTGAAAGTTGAAACCACGAGGGTGTCGAATCCAACCGTTCATATCCAATCCAACGGGTCAAACTGTCTATAGTTATTGTCATCACTTGAGGAGGAAGGATAAGTAGAGGGAAAGCGGAGGATGGGAAGAACGGAGGAGGGAAGGTGCACTGATGATAACAGGAAAATAGAGAGAGAGCGCTGCACAACAGCGATAATCGAAGGACAGCTTATAGCAAGCGGGGAAATCTGACTACACGAAAGATCTATAATATTAATTTGTTTATCTCGGAGGAAAATTCGTTCTTTTACAGAGGGAATTCGATTTCGTCCATTTTTCCGGACGTGCAGATTTATCATTGTAAGGTCTCTTCTTCCTGTTCTCATTTCTGGTTCGGTCACAAATGGATTTCCTATCTCTAATGTTCATCCTTCTAACCGGGCATTTCTCGTTTTGCAGGCTAGCTTAGCGAGCATATTAGTCCACCTATATGCTACACGCGTAGATCTTGAAGCTGGAGCAAATCAGAAATCTTCCCACAATTTGCCATTTTTTCCACTGTTCTGCTGAGTTTTGTGCAAAACCCAAATCAGTAACCGGCTGCGGTTTCTGCGAGTTCTCCTCTGAGCTTCTCGCCTAAGGGAATCCGATCGTGAGGAGAGGTGTGTTCGGAATCTCTCTGATTTTGGTTTCTTACCCTGGGCTTCAATCAACTTCAGAAGATTTCTGAGGTTCTTATTAGTTCATTATGAAATATAAATCTCTCTGACGACTGAAACATCTTTTGTTGGTTGTTATAAGCTTGATTCATAGCAGACATGGAGACGGAAGAGAGGAATCAGAGGGGGTACAAAGGTTCGGAGTCAAAATTTTTATTGCAGTGGGGCAACAGAAAGCGGCTCCGATGCGTGAGGTTGAAAGACCCTCGGGTGTCATCATCGCGACTGAGCGGCGGAATCCGAAGGAAGATTACATCTACAGCAGATCGTTCAGGGATCACTACTTCCGACAAAGAAAACACTCATTTTCAACCTAATCGCTTCACAAGGTGAGAATAGCGCAGAGATCTTCTATTTTCTTCTTCCCATTCTCTGATTCTGCTCATTGAGAAACGCTGTGACAGAGAATAAAATAAGAAAGGCAGATAAAATTGCCGTCCTGTGCAGGAATTCTGAGGGGACGGTGCTTCGGTCCGGCGCGGGAGAGACTAGGAAATCTGGATCGCCGGAGAAGGAGGATCGGTACTATACAACGAGAGGGTCAGTGGGAGGCGACGACACCAGTAAGGTTTCAGGGGACGGGAATAACGGGGAGGAGAGAGCGGTGGTGTGGCCAAAACTTTTCATCGCACTATCGAGCAAAGAGAAAGAAGAAGACTTTCTAGCCATGAAAGGCTGTAAACCACCTCAGAGACCTAAAAAGAGGGCAAAAATCATTCAAAGGAGCCTGCTCGTAAGTATCATCTTTGGTTCTTTGGCCCCCGTCCCCCCTCACACACTCGTATTCTTACTTTTCAAAGATCCCCACTTTGAAAATGTTATGTTTCTTTCAAAGACCTGTTTTGGTGAATTGAGTTTGATGTGGGGAGGCTGTTTGTCTGTGTTTGTGATTTGGTGGATGCAGTTGGTGAGTCCGGGGGCGTGGTTGAGTGATATGTGCCAGGAGAGATATGAAGTGAGGGAGAAGAAAAGCAACAAGAAGGTAAGCAGTTAATATGCGATACATGTAAATCTGTCTCTATTAATTTAACCCTACGGGTGTGGGGATATATCTTTAAGAGTGGTAATCTGATTTTGGTGTGCAAACATGATGCAGAGACCGAGAGGATTGAAGGCTATGGGGAGCATGGAAAGCGATTCTGAATGAATTGAGTTGGATTGTGATTGAAGTGCTTTTGATTTTGGAAACAAAACAAGGAAAGGAGATATATGATTAGATGAGAAGTGAAACAAGAGGGATGATGGGTGATTTATGATTAAGTTGTTGAATATATCCTAGGCGGCAGCAGAAGCAGGAGAAGATATATGCTTGTGAATTGTGAGTGGATTAGGGATTAGGGATTAGGAGTGGTCTCTCACTCGCATCTCCTGTTTCACCTAACGTTTTAATAGAGCCTCTCTCTCATTTTGGTGGTTGCCTCACGTGAAGCTTCATTGTCCTGCTCTTCCCTCTTTTCTCGCATTTCTTCCAATGAATCTGTTCCCTGCATCAAATAGGGCATATTAAAGATTTAGCTTCTTCTTTTTTTGTTTTTTTCTTATTGGGTTTATCCAAGGGGTAATAAGTTTTAAAATTAGGTGAAAAAAAAAGGAAAACTATCGGCAAGTTTGAAAACACTACTAAAGTACAACACGTCTTGTATGAATGTTGATCCTACATGTTTCCTGACTCTGATTCTCTTGTATATCCAAAATCAAGGTTAACCCATTATTTTGGACAACAACGGTGCTGTTTAAATAGGAAAGGTAAAAGCTGCTCCGGTCAAAGTTGATCCTGGTCTAGGATGTATTTTCTAATTTTATCAGTATGTTTTTAAATTACTCCTATTAATGTTTCTTCGATAATAATTAAGTGAAAGAGGGTGGAATAGATGATTGTGTTGTTTTAGAAAATGGATGTTATATTAACTAATTTAACAAACATACTTAATGTAATCAAATTAGGTAAATATATACCGGACAATTACAGCTTATTTGGAGGGTTCCTTCGAATACATTAGGAAGAAGATATGACCCAACAGATGGGCACGAAGAATTTTGCTCCGAAATTCAGTGTTAAACCTGCTTCACCCTGGACGCGGACCCAAGTTGGCCATCGGCCATCCAATTCTTAATTGCGCCCAACCATGTCAACCTTATTAACACCATCGTCAATGGCGGGGTTATGGGGCAAAGAGGTCATGAGCTTCATCTTTAACGGTTCTGTTTTCTTAAAAGAAATTCGGTATTTTCCTTTTGGGAACCAAAGGATACTGGGGCTGGATTTCATGTCGTCCGCCTCTCCTTCGGGGCAAGATCAGGTTGACAGACACAGACACGGAGCGAGGCCTGTGTACTGTTTTCCTAGTATTTGATGATTTACGATGAAGCCTACAATTGGTGGGATTGAGAGCGAGGAAGGCAGAAGTAATGGCGAATATTCCTTTGTTAGCCATGTTGTTTTAAAATATTTCTTTTTTGGGCCTTGTCTTATCAGCGCTGGGTAAATCTAAAGGACCTGGAATCTCTGCAGCCAAATTGCGGTCGCACTTATCTTCCAATCCAACATCATCAATTCCCGCCAATATATCGGCCTTCTTTAGAAACAATTCTACTCATTATCTAGGAATTATACATTCCTATTACACTCGAAGGGATGGCAAGTATAAAAGTAAAGGCGAAGCCGAAAATTTCTTTTCGATAAAAAGTTTGGTGGAATTGGTCCAGGGTTTATCCACACGCATAGGACCTTGCAGAGATATTTATAGATAGTTTACAGATCACTCAGTAGGCAGCGGGATTTGAATAGGCTGAGCCAATTATTTATTAACTGCACCGATACCGAGTCGAAAATTTCGAATGAATAAACTGCGTGACGCTCTCAGTTCTCATCTGCTGCCCAAAACGACGTCGTCACTGTCCATGTCTAATAATCAAGTCTGAAATATCTTCCTTCCTTGGTTGGCGGGACCCAGCTTAAATAATTGAGCGTCGCAATATTTTGGCATATTCTTTAATCTTTTTAAAAAAATAAATAATTGAGGTGCGCTGTGTGTATACTATGGATTAAGAGTTTGTTTGAGAAACATTTCCCAAAATCACTTTCATGCAAGTCAAGATAAAACTCTCTCACATACTGACTTTGGATTCTGTGAAACCAATGTTTGAAACCTAGGTTTTATTACTTCCCAAACAAACCCTAAAGTCTTTTCTATGGATCGGGTTGAAATGAAATATTAGGGCTGTGTCCCCCCTCCCCCACCCCAAAATATTACTGGTGTGTACAACATGAGATTTCCTTCCTTTGTAGTTTAATCAGTGGACAAGGAATGAATTTGCTTGTCTATTATGGCTACCACTTGCAATTCTATGCATTTTTGTTGGGTATGTTAAAAATAAAAATTACATTCACTTCAAAACTCACCGTCAAAGTTGTGATATGGGGAACTTCAATGATGAGCAAAGTATTGCCAAGGCATGATATGTTCCTGGAGAAAATTATCATTTTGATGTTCATAACTGTTTTTTTAAAAGTCATCTGTCTACAAAAATCTGGATCAGCTGTTTTTATTTGTTTAAATTTTGTAATTTAAAACATGTAGATGGCTTTAAAGATTTATGCGTTATGTAGCATATTTGTTCTTAGGATCAGAATCGGAAAAACTAGTCCATTCAAAAAAGGATTTGGAGAAACTTGAAATTTTAATTGGACGAGATACACTGCTCACTCAGTGCTCCCGTCAAAATGCGCTATTTTGTCAGATTTGAAGTTTGAAAGAGCATCGGGGAGAACCCCTGATTCATGAACGATAATGCAAGCGCACCTTCTGGTGGGACCCATCCCCATCGCTGGTTGTGGTGGCGGGTTAAGCTCCGTCTTCGATTCCAATCTGTTCACCGCTGCACCGCCCAGCTGGAGTAACAGTCGGTACCGGCGACTCCGCCACGGTCACAGGTGGAACCCACTTATCGTAGCATCGTCTTCGGCTGCCGCAATCAACGGCGAGCAGAACCACTACGTCGTG
>QFDD01005621.1:0-11848 GCA_006871305.1 Vachellia collinsii | reverse complement strand
TTGATGATCACATGTATACACTGCATTGGAATGAGGGAGCAGTGAAACTGAAACAAGATGGCAACGGTAAAAGGTCATGATGTTGGAATAAAATGGTAAGGTTAAGGAAAGAAGGAGGGTGGGTGGATGGAGGAGGCGTTGTTAGGATGGTTGCGCTCGATGCCATCCCTGGAGGTCCCTACACATCTGTTGAGACACTGTGTGTGTGTGTGTGTCACTGTCATGTGTACAGGGGAAGCTCTTTTTGGAATACCGCACTTTCATTGCGTACATGCTCCTCTATCCCTCCATACACATGTACACACATCTCAAGTATACTCCAAGTCATGCATCACTTCCCATTATTTCACGTACCTGCACACATTTTTCCCCAACCTGTGTCATACGCCTATCCCTTCTCAGCTTCTCTCCTGGTTTTCTCAAAATACACACACACATATATATATATATATATTGTGTGTGTGTGTGTGTAGTAGTAGGTAGTGCATAAATTCTTTAGTAATGCAATTAATCTTCCAGTTCCTCTATAATGTTGTATTTATACTGTTGGCAGCAACATCTGCAAATAAACAGTTAATCCAAATCGTATCCGATGATACTATCTTTAAAAGTTATTCCGCTACTACTAGCAAAGCAAGTTGCGGCACTTCTCAGAATTAAATGGATTCTTCCTGTCAGAATACAGGGATACAAAACTAACAGAAAATAATAAAACTCAGTAAAGCATAAAACCAGAGAAGGGAAGAATAATGCTCGAAAGTTTAGAGTTGTGCATATAAACCTTGACTTGAATCACCTTATATAGACCACAACAGTACAATAATAATGAGACGGCTTTTGAACTTTGGGTAGCCCCATTAATCATAATAAAGTGGTGGTTTATGAATATTTGGAGCCATAAAAGTCTTTAACAAATTGGTTTCATATGTTATAAAACGAAGGAATTTTAAAGTCATTAATATATAATATTGAAGGCAATAAAAATTTATCCACAAAACCCATTTATATCTTTAAACATTTCAACGTCCAGATTCATGATTCAGGTCGGCAATAATAGCATTTCTGGTAAGCACTTTGATTCCAAAATAAAGTATGAATTTTCACAAAAGGCCTTGGTAAAAAGGTGCTTAGTCTATGTTTAATTCGCACGTAAAGGAGTAGGGGAAATTGCTAGATTTATCTTCGGTAATCATTTATCACATACAAGTTATTTCCTCCTCTTAACTTATTTATTAGTGCAAGATAACATTTATTATATATACACTTGGACCTACACAATCCCAAATATCATGTGACTCTTTTTTTGACACATCCTCACACAATGTTTATAACAATATATGTTGTACCCTATATATGACCAACCGCACTCCCATTTGTTTTGGGGGGGGGGGTCATATAACTCCTTCCTCACTCCCCTAATTCATTCATACTCGCCACCACCATGTCGCCCTGGGTTTTAGGAGGCGAAATACTCCATTCTTCACCTTGTCTTGCAAGGAAAGCTAGCTAATAATGCATCTCCCAACTGGGTTTTATTTGCCTGCATCTCACTCCACTTGTTTGGCTTTGCCTCCCCAGTTTTTAAATTTAACTTCTCTCCCCTTATGTGTTTTACACTCAACCTCCCTGCCCACTCTCCCACTCTTTAGTTTTCGTCCATTCCACTAAATCCTCCCTCCGCGAAATTAACAGCTTAACCGAAAATTAGTTCCAACCTGCATTAATGCATGTGAATAACCACTTCGACAGACTCATCCTCCCTTCTTAATCTCTCTTATCTTCTTCAAATCATCATGTTGTCAATTTATAACCACCATCTCACAAGCCTGACCATCGCTGCCCTCCATCTAATGTATATTACCAACACATCATTTATTTTCTTCGCCATAGATCCAAGTATTAATTAATAGTTGCACCGATTAAGCCAGACTGGGCTTCAAAACAAGCCTGTGGCGCTCAAATTATATATCTGCGCCAAGTCTTATCCCTTTCTTTCCCTCAAGATAGTGAATGCTTATTGGCCCCAAAGGGGGGAAAATGGATAGCTTATGAATTATGAAAGGTAATCACCGACAATTTCGAACACAGGCCAAATTACAAAGTTGGACCAATAATATGCTCTGGTCACCAAATAACCTGTCATATTTGTATAACTGTAGGTCCTCATATAAATTAATGGAAAATCGCAAGGGATTCATCTTCATTCCACTAACCAACTTTTATCCGACACCCCACCAGCCAATTGAGTTGCTTCATCAGACCGCCCAAAAAAGGGAAAATGCAATCATGGAAGGAGTTCCACCATTACATCCAAGTACAGTGATGTCACTCATGCATGATTTATATATAGCTAACTCTCAACTGAGTCATCCATCATCAATTTCTCAAGGAGTTTCCAAATCCCATAATGGCTTCCTTCTCATGCATCCTGAGTATCAGTTTGATGCTTCTGGTGGCCGTGGGTGGACAAGGACGCGATCCATTTGCATGCGACCCCAAAGTCGCTAACACGAGCACACTGCCGTTTTGCCGAACATCGCTGTCGACGGCGGAGAGAGTGAAGGACCTGATCGGAAGGTTGACGCTGGCAGAGAAAGTAAGGCTGCTGGTTAACAATGCGGCGGGGATCCCACGGCTCGGGATTAAAGGTTACGAGTGGTGGTCCGAAGCACTTCACGGCGTTTCCAACGTGGGTCCCGGCACCAAGTTCACCGATCCATTCCCCGCCGCCACCAGCTTCCCACAAGTCATCACCATCGCCGCTTCTTTCAATGCATCCTTGTGGGAGGCTATCGGACAGGTCGGTTTATTTTCTGAATATGCTCACTGTGTCGATGTCTTTAATTGGTAATATGCGAATTAGCAAGTTAAGGAGTGGGATGGAGCAGGTAGTGTCAGACGAAGCGAGAGCAATGTATAACGGAGGAACGGCGGGGTTGACGTACTGGAGCCCAAACGTGAACATATTGAGGGATCCCAGGTGGGGACGTGGACAGGAAACTCCCGGTGAAGATCCGGTCGTAGCCGGTAGATATGCGGCCCATTACGTGAGAGGGTTACAGGGAACGGATGCCAACAGGTTGAAGGTTGCCGCTTGTTGCAAGCATTTTACAGCTTATGATCTTGATAATTGGAACGGCATGGATCGCTTTCACTTTAATGCTCAGGTGTTGTCTCCCCCCATTCCCGTTACCTGCATGTTCATTAACATTCAACATATGTATATTCATCATATGTTAGTTTTACTATTTTGGGACGAGGACAGGTCAGCAAGCAGGACATAGAGGACACTTTCGACGTGCCATTCAGGATGTGTGTGAAGGAAGGGAATGTGGCTAGTGTCATGTGTTCGTATAATCAGGTGAATGGTAAGCCAACGTGCGCTGACCCCAACCTGCTCAAGCGAACCGTTCGTGGGCAGTGGCATCTCAATGGCTACATCGTCTCCGACTGTGACTCCGTCGGCGTCTTCTTCTCCAACCAACATTATACTTCAACCCCCGAGGAGGCTGCCGCCGATGCCATCAAAGCGGGTTTGGATCTGGACTGTGGCCCTTTCCTTGCACAGCACACTCAGGAAGCCGTCACCAAGAGCTTGCTCACCGAAGCCGATGTCAACGGCGCCATAGTTAATACCCTGACGGTCCAAATGAGACTGGGCATGTTCGACGGAGAACCATCAGCTCAGCCATACGACCACTTGGGTCCAAAAGATGTGTGCACCCCTGCGCACCAGGATCTTGCTCTCCAAGCTGCCACCCAAGGAATCGTCCTCCTTAAGAACCATGGTCCTACTTTGCCCCTCTCTCAGCGTCGCCACCGCACCGTGGCTGTCATTGGTCCCAATTCTAACGTCACCGTCACCATGATCGGTAACTATGCAGGTAAAACCAAAGTTTCCTTCGACCCCTGCTGAGCCCAATCACAAATAATTATCCAAGATTTTATTCATTTCCCCCCTGCTTTATTATTAGGTATTGCTTGCGGATACACCAGTCCGTTGCAAGGAATAGGGAAATACGCGAAGACTATTCACCAGCTAGGTTGTGTGAATGTGGCTTGTACTGATGACAAACAGTTTGGAGGGGCTTTAGAAGCGGCCCGTCGAGCCGATGCAACGGTTTTGGTGATGGGCTTAGATCAGTCCATTGAGGCTGAAACCGTTGACAGGACCGGCTTGAATCTGCCTGGCCATCAGCAAGACCTCGTATCAAAGGTGGCGGCAGTCTCTAAGGGGCCAACTATTTTGGTCTTGATGTCCGGCGGTCCTGTTGATGTCACTTTCGCCAAGAACGACCCACGTGTTGCAGCCATTTTGTGGGCTGGCTATCCAGGCCAGGCTGGTGGTGCCGCCATTGCCGATGTCTTGTTTGGAACTGCAAACCCAGGTCTGTCTCTTTCCCTACGTATCTTTTTCTAAACTCGCCCATGCATTTAATTGAAAAGCTAAACCTGCTCTGCTTCTGCTCTGCAAGGTGGCAAGCTGCCAATGACATGGTACCCACAAGATTACCTAACCAACTTAGCTATGACTAATATGGCGATGAGAGCAAGCCGATCCACAGGGTACCCTGGAAGAACTTATCGATTTTACAAGGGGCCGGTTGTATACCCATTTGGCTATGGATTAAGCTACACCCAATTTGTTCACACATTGGCAAAAGCGCCGAAGGTGGTGTCGGTTCCGGTGGATGGGCACCGCCATGGGAATAACAGCAACATTTCAAACAAGGCAATTAGAGTGACGCATGCAAGATGCGGGAAGCTGTCCGTCAGCGTGGACGTGGATGTTAAGAATGTTGGGTCCATGGACGGCACTCACACGTTGTTAGTGTTCTCGGCTCCACCTGCGGGCGGGCACTGGGCACCGCACAAGCAACTGGTGGCCTTTGAGAAAGTGCACGTTCCTGCCAAAGCACAGCAACGAGTGAGTCTCAATATTCACGTGTGCAAATTGCTCAGTGTGGTGGATAGTTCTGGGATTAGGAGAATTCCCATGGGTGATCACAGTCTTCACATTGGTGATGTCAAACACTCCATGTCTCTTAGAGCACAAACGCTCGGCATTATCAAGACCTGACTTCTCGGGGCAATCTCATTCCACATGCTTCTTATGAAAAATACATAAATACAATCTACAGATCAACATTCAAAGGTTCAAGTTTCAACTACAACTCTTCAAGGACTTGGTAACTGCCTTGTCAATCTGCCATTCTTCGATCAAGTTAGTTAAACAAAATAACATAGGATTGATATATTGTAATTTTAGACGACAGCTTGAGAAGATGAATCGATCTTTCGGCTCTTCTTTGTTTAGAATAATACTTCTGTGTTTGTATTAATCGATAAGGCCCTGATTTTCTTTCCCCAATGATTGGAATCCAGCCGTCTTTTTCTCGAGATTGGAGATATGAATAGGGTTCGAGCTCCATGACCACGAGCGTCACCGTAATTGTTTCTCTCTACTCTTTCAGTTGGTAAATCTGCGTCCGCTAGTCGCTGGGAGCCCGGTTCGATCTCCATATGTGTTTAGTACATGTTAGTACTTTGTCGCGTTGCTACTTCAAATAGCAGAGGAAAGGAAACGTATATCATTTTTCTTCTCCGTGATTCTTTTTCTTTTTGTGGGCAAGCCAAATGCAAGAGTTTTAAAAGCGAGATAAATAATCACAGGAACAGAGCAAGGTGCGGATTGGGTAGCTTATGGAACGCGGGATTATAACCGTTGGGATGGTTTATTCCCTGTTGAGATTATTCGACAAAAGGTGGTTACAAACTACGAACAACGATATTTTCTTTCTGGGTTGAGAAATAATTCAAGCTAGGGTCGAAATAGAAGTTAAAAACAGAACCTGTGCGGGATAGGATAACAGGCTGATTTTCAAGGTATAACGTCAAGTCAGCCTTCTTATCTAGACAGATTCATCTGATTTTTGAGATTGCAATGTGCAATATAACATGTATTTTTTCGAGAATTTCGAATTATTCTGAAGTTTCCAATAATTGAAGGAGTGGTCCAGAACCAGAAGAATGGTTTTGCGTCCTTTTGAATATGGAGCAATGCGTGTTTGTTGGAGTACCCATGAGCGTGTGATCATATCTGATGCAAATGGGTCACCCTGCTCAAAAGTCAAGCTTCACATAAACCACTGATGGGCCAGGGAATGGCCAATTGGATCCACCTCCTCTCTCTGGGCCAATTTTCTGGAAGGAAATTTAAAGAAAGATTATTGAATAAAAACTAACCGACTAAATCAGGTCAACATTGAGATGGACCGGACAGGGTGTAGCTCACCAGTCTTGCCAAAAGTGAGCGCGAAAAATTGGGTGTCAGGGGAAACCTTCCACAATGTTGACTTGTTGAGTGTTTAATTGTGATAAATATTTCCGCCGTTGTAAAATATAAATTGCTTTTTTTAAAAAAAAATATTTAATCAATGACATAAATCACTTTGAGAGTGATTAATGCTTATTTATCAATTCTTCCCTTGCAGCTGATGTTTAAATGTGGCATTTATTTGTATTATTCTTTTAAAACCTCAATTAGCAATTAGCATGGTCGGGTTAAAAGTTTTTGACATTTATTGGCCCCGCAGCCCACGCCCATTAAACTGGAACTACTACTGAAACAGAGGGGATCCAAATAGCAAGTCTGATAGGCTCGATGGCCTTCTCGAAAGTCGAAAGGAGTTACAGAACCCAACAACTAGAATCTGGATAGGTAACGGTGGGGTCACATGCACATGGGTGAGTCCCTTTGAGCTCGGTCTCTCTCTGCTTTTTTCCCTAATAATTAAAAGATCAATTCATTGGCCGAAAACAAAAATAGCAAGGAGGATGAAAATATCAAACGAACATAAAACATCAATAACAATTAAAATTGCAGATTTTAGGCACACTGAAGTATATATATCGAAGGTATTTTCAGATGAGAAGAAACACAACGGATATAGCTGGGTCAATGTTTTTGGATTCGTGTCGGGAAAACCTGAATTAGACCACCAAATGCATGAAACATGAAGGAGGCAGAATTTGTGTACTTAAAAGGGATGCTTGACGTTGAGTTCAAGCTTGTGCCTTGAACCTCTCCACTCGAAGCTGAGGCAGCGATGATAGTATTGTGCCTTTAAAAGAGGAGAGGATTTGAAGGAATATCTCTCCCGTAAACAGGAAGAATAAACCGAGAGTGGAGGCAGCAAGCAAGCTACGTGAAGGAAGGAAGATGAGGCCAAAAAAAAAAAAAACAGAGAGAGAGAGAGAGAGCTTTTCTTTCTCTATGCCACTGTTATTCAAAGCGAAGAAAACCTTTAGCAAAGGCTAACTTATTGGGGTGGCCTTAGAAATAAATACATTCTCGATCGTGCTGCACATGAGGCATTACTTTGCAGTTTGTATCTTCACGTCTACTTTTCCACGACAGTTATTAGAAGAACCGTCTTCTATTCTTTTTTCTTCCATTATTCCCTCATGTTATGGGATCGCCCTCCCTGGTCATACTCATATAACAACGTCAATAATGCCTCAGAATTCAGATGAACAAGTTGACTCGGCCTTCACTGTTTTTGCCGTACAACATGCACTAATAACATGCACGATCCACCAATTTGTGATATGGCAATAATAAGTGGGTTGGCTTAAGCTTTCAGTAATGGTTGAAAGCACCTTTCAGATACCAGCTACCTCCCTCAGCTCCTTCATTCCTTTCATTAATTTCCCCCTCCCTTAACTATAATAATTAATTGGTAGGGTATTAAGTCAGTCACTCATATATGTTTGAGACTGCAAATGATGAACCTTGGGATGTGAGCTCTGGAGCTTTTAAGAGAGAGAGAGAGAGAGGATACTTTGAGTGGTATATACTACTCTATGGTCGAGTACATAAAATTTAAAACACGGATATATAATATGAATGCAAGAAGAATAAAGAGAGAGGGCCGAGTGTAAAAATTTGAAATTTGGAGAGAGTGACTGAATTATTGGGAGGAGTCGAGAGAGCAAAGAAGGTGGCGATGTTGGGCATATTGAGGGAAGGTGGTGGAGGCACATGGGCACGTGAAATCCCATCCACAAGACACGTGCTCCCCACAGAGCCTTGGAAACATATTCAATGGCTGAGAACCAATTCTGGCACTATGATTGGCAAAGAGCTCCCAGATAAGACTTGCAATCCAAAACACACACTGATAGTATAATACCACTCACTCTCTTGTGCCGCCAAAGAAGAGCCAGTTTAGATTGATATATGTGCACCGTGCTTAGTAGAAACCAGGCCTTATCCGAGCGCAGTAGAATCTTTAGGGCTTCACGTCACTCCTTTGCCTCCTTATGCACTAACATGTCTTTGATATCTGAGAGGCTCCCTTCCCATCATAATTAATTATTAAACTAAACTATTCCTCCTTCTTCTTTCACTTCATCATATACTAATATATGTGTGTCACAGTAACAACCCTGTGATGAGCATCTTAATCATATTGTTTTGGAGCAATAATAATGGGTTCTGGTTAGTGATCGAGCCTGGAATTAATCTTCTGGTGTCGTTACGCAATTATCAAGTAGTTGGATTCTCGTGTCATTTTCTCTTGCGAGAGGAATGTTTGGTGGCGATTGGCATATTAAACCAATGCCTTCCAATCAGGAATAAAGCTGTCCTCGTTAATTAAGGATATAAATAGGCTATAATGATGAGAGTTAAACTCTTAAACTTGCCAATCATGCGATGATCGGCCATATATAATACAGCAGCAGCATATTCATCAATCAGCATCACACTTTATGTGGTCCACTTCCCCGTAAAGTGATAAACATTAACCCAGTAATTATCAATCGCGGAATATTTACCAACCGATCAATGGGAATGGGAATATTAATAATAGGAGATGTGTGGAGGCAAAGGTAAGAATCCTGACCCCTTTTTCCCTTTCACTTTAGAAAAGAGATTTTCATATGTGTCAGGTCTGTTTGCATCAATACTTGTTCTGTGGATTCCAACAATCATGTGATATATATAAACATTGATCAACGAACAGAGTGGGTCCTTAAGTCAGCCGGGCTCATATAAGCATGATACGTATGTCTGGAGAGAAATGAGGAAATAAAATAAAATAAAATGATAGGATGAAAAGGATTAGGGGATTCAAAAACGAGATGTTAGATATTTAGACGGCTACCTGGGAAGGACATGGGACCTTACATGTGGATAGATAATAATTGGCAATAATAGGCGGGGCGTATGAAAACGAAACAAGGGTAGATCCAAAAATAATGAGGGCAGGATTAAAAAGAACGAGAGTAGAAAAAAAGAGAGGGGACCTATTTTATATGGGTTGTGTGCCCTGCACGATTAAACAGTGTCCAAGACAATATAAGGGCATAAACCTTTTCCAATAGGTAAAGTGAATTCACATCCATGTTCGTAAAACCAGTTACACACAGCATGTGTTGTGACTGGACGACCTAAAGATGGTCCTTCGAATTGGTGTCCTAATTTCATGCAAAGAAACAAACATTAACCTCATAACATGCCTACTCAGGATCTGGACATTGACATCCCTCTCAAAGAAAAATGGAGGATCACGTAAAGCAGAGTGGGCCCTTACCTATTTAAGATTTCTACCAAATAATTATAAAAGGGGTGGTCCCCGTCACAACGAATGGGTCCCACATGCTTACAACTGGAACCCCTTAGCTGTTCCAGCGTAGCAGAGTGGCTGCCATGTTTGTGAAAGAAACCAGCTCCCTCTTGTAGTCCCTGCCCTGTCCTTAGGGGCCAAATGGTCCCAATAATACCGATGGGAGCAACCTTCAGTACTACAACCATATTCATATGTTTGCTTCTTGTGTCTCTATGACGCTGCGCTGCCTCTCTTTTTCGTGAATCATGTTTATTCCCCAGTTGAGTTTCTGCATAATCCGCTAGAGATGAAAAAAATGCCACTTTTTGTGTCTGTAATGGCCAACTCTTGAATGAGACATGTAAAACAAGTTTGGTTGTTAATTGAAGGTGTCAATATATTAAGTTCTTCTGCACTGGTTTAATTAATGGGCCCAAATTACAACACTGTCTTCCTTGGTCTACCCCATCTTTGACATTTTTGGGGTCTGGTCCCTCTTGGAAAGAAAGATGAAATGTAAGAAAGGTCATGCGAGATAAAATCGTAGTTATTGACAGTGAGATAAATGGATGGAAAACTTGGCGCAGCAAGCTCCAGGATCAGAAGAAGCCAATGGGGTGGATAATTGTATTTAGTTTACATCCAAGGGACTTGACTTTTTGCCTAAAGATGTATTTAGTTTACGTTAAATTATCAACCTTCAGCTTCTCCCTGAAAGGTTTGACAAAGAAAGCGAACTATTCTGCATCTTTAATCAATTAACACCGCTCCTTGTATGTGTGGAGGGACTATTTGCTTGGCGTAAGCAACGTAAACAACAAAACTGCTGGTCTCTATAACTTCAAAGTTGTCTCTTTCACTCTACTCCATAAAGGAAAGTTACAGCTTCTCATTGCTGATTAAAGATACAAAACTCAACTTATTTCTATCCATTGATTAATTAACAGCACTCATCACAGCAGGATTGTGGATCTGGTTTAAAATATTTGCATGTAAGGATTGGACCATTGAGAGCTGACTTGCGAATGGGCAGAGGCATGTGGATGTGGTTAAGAATTTTCAGATCATAAAGGAAATGCAGGGAGGGGCATTAAAAAAAAAAAAGGAAAAGAAAAGAAAGAGTGGAGGGACTGTTCCGAGGTTGATGCATTGATGTTAGAAAAGCAAAGGGCTATCCTCACAATAATGGAAGCGGTCCGAAAAAACAAAAGCACAAGGACAAAGTCCAAAAACTGAGGCTTATCTGGATGGGAGGGACCCAGTCTCCAGGAATGCCACGTGGAGACAGGCTAGCTCCGATAAGGATGACATGGCAGAATGCAGCAAGCTGTGGGATTTATAATGGAGATAGTGGGGGCAACGGAAAGGGAAGTTAGAAAAGCTTCAAGACAAACCCATCTGGCAGTCTATCCCAATTCATGTGCCTTCATTAATCTTTGTGGCCTCCAAATATGATGAAAAGCAGCGGGAGATGAAGCAAACCCCTCCCCCCCCAACCCCTCCTCCCAAAGTAAAAGCATGATTCCTGTTCCACCACCAGTCTGCCTTTCTCTTTCCCATCCATTATTACTCTCTCACCTTCCATTCCTCTTTTCCACCATTACTGATTTTTTACCTCTAATACTGGTCAAATCTGTCTCATGAACTGGGGGAGTTAATTAGCTCAATTCACGCAACCACCTTCCGCTGATTATTGCAGGCTTGAAAGGCTAATTAATAAAAGTATCACTGCTAATCATTAATTGCCAAAGAAGATCATGAGGCTAATTCTACATGTGTTAACAGGGTTTTGGTTCATTTAATAACTAAAGCTGCATGATCACGGTCTCCTTTTGCTGGGATGTGAACTCTTCCACCGTTTACTCTTTCATTATCCTGCAACCTCACATGTGTGGCTACTATTTCTTTTTTTTCAATCCCTGTGAATTTGGATGAGCCCATGGGGACTGACCGCACAAAGTAGGGCCATAGAAATTACTCGTATATTAAAAGAGAACCCAGTCAAATCAGATATACAATCACAAGATATATAGTAGTAACTGCTGCTTTTCGTGGTGGCGAGGCGAGCGTTGGCTGCTTAAAGAAACAAGATTGAACAAAAAAAAAATAAAAAATCATGACTTTCTTTTACCTGGTTATCGCTAAACACCCAAAGGAGGTTTTAAAATTCATGGAGTGATTGCGGAATCGAGATTCCCACACAAAATAAATGGGACGTGGTATGGCTGTTAGTG
>QFDD01005620.1:0-12559 GCA_006871305.1 Vachellia collinsii | reverse complement strand
AGAGAGAGAGAGAGATCATTAGTTTCCTCAAGACTAGACAGAAGATAAACAAAAAACATATGAAATTGTAGTGATCAGAGTGTTGGGTTGAAGGGGTCTTCTTTGAGTTTGGTGGAAGTAGTTGGGAAGAGGTCAAGAGTCTTGAGAGGTCGGCTTGTGCAACAATATGAGGATTCTTCATTAACATCCATAACACTCCAACAACAACAACTCATACCATTGTTGTTGTTGTAATGAAGTGATGACGTCGTTGCTTTATCCATCACCTCACTTTGTTGCTTCTGCTGCTCAGTCTGCTTCCATGCCTCTGATGATGTCTCTCCTGTTTCTCCCTGAACATATCAATCAAGTTAAGACATACAAGTCCAAAAAGAAGCACAAATTTGAAACTCCATATGCTTCAACCTGGAAACTTGAAGTGGGCGACCTTCCAATATAAAATACTAAGTCTTTTTTTTTTTTTTGCCAAATAATATAAAATACTACGTCTACTTCAACCCTCAATCCTACTATTTCTTTGCCCTCATCTACTTCAGAATCAGAATTGTACTATATCTATATATGCACCTGTCCTATCCAACATGACAGAATAGTTTAAATCATATTTGTACGATGCATGTTTTATTGTACGCATATTACCATTTTTGTATGGTAATTAAGTATGTAATCATGTTACTTCGTCCACTCTTAAGGCAAGAAGTCCAAACCCCGGGGGCCTTTTGTGCCTTCCAACATTTATCTTAACCCAGAACATGTACTCTCTCTCCCTCTCTCTCTCTCTCTCTCTGTATATATATATTAAAATTATTCAAATTACACAAACATGGATATAAAACATGAATAAAAAAATGCCTGCACCACGATACAGCAATACATGCAACACGATTTAGCAAGAAAATGTAAAGTGCAGTGTTGTATATCAATTATGAGTGGGTACGCTAGCTGTACATTGATGTGTCTGTGCTAATATGCAGGTCTCTGTTGCGTTATATATGCTCCTTAGATTGTAATATAGAGAAGAGCAAGTCCCCTAATATAACTAAAACAGCAAAATGAAGACTACCTGAGAAAGCAAGATAGATGCTGGATTATAAAAAGAAACTTGTTGGGCGGAAGAAGAACCAGGAGAAGAATCAAAGCCACCACCACCAAAAGACCAGTGATGATGAGTCTTATCCTGATGATTAATCACTTGGCATTGATGATAGACTAGCATCTGATGATGATGTTGTTGTTGTTGTTGAAGTTGGAGCTGCTTGTTTAGTTTCCTCCTGAGCTTCTGTCTATCCCTAGCCTTGTGATTCTGAAACCAATAGAACACGTTCTTTCCTTCAATCCTCCCATAGAAACAAAGGTGAGTTGTTATGTGTTGGATTTGGGAAGCACTAGGAGTTCTAATCCCACTCCTATACAGTTGCTCCAGAATCGTCAGTTGTTCTGGGGTTGGACTCCATCTTGATGAGCCCACTCTTGACATATTGTTTCTCTTCAGAATATTGTGCGTTGATTTCTTGAGAGAATATGGGGTATTGAATCGGAATAGATGTTTATATAGAGGGACACGAAATAAAGATACACTAAAGTAGGTAGGTAGGTATATTGAACTTTTTGTACATTCGTAGTGTGAACTGTTAGGAGCATAAGACCATAAGTCATTATTCTATATAGTAAAACTGGAATTAATGTGAATATTCAATTATTTCTGCCACTGGTTGGACTTATAAAACCCCACGAGTCTTTTATTTAAAAACTTAGCTGTGGCAATTGGCTCATAAAGAGGCTTATTATATTATTATTATTATTATTTTTGGTTGAAAAAGAATTTATAAAAGTGAAATATCTTAGTTCAGTGAAATTTTGAAGAGATAACATTCGTGCGCAGATAGTAATTTAGACCCTAAATATAAAAATGTATAAAATAAAAAAGAATTGAAAACTCCAATTAATGGAGCAGAGAAAAATAATCAGTCAATACGGATAAATTGCTCACAGTGCCAAGGATAACATGTTGACACATAAAGATTGCAGCAAAAATGACTTTTCAACCCATGTCACTAATTGAGCAAAATTTCTCAAGTTAGGGCACAGCTCTGAAATTATCTCAAAAGGAACAAGTTGAAATTCTATTATACTCTTAGATCACAGAAAATCATAGACTCTCGTGCCATTTAAAGACATAAAAAAAATATATTCTGAAAGCACATTTGAAACTGAACATTCAAAAATGGATATGGAATGAGAGAGTTCTATATATGCCCGTATCTTATTATTCTGTATTATGAAAAAAGATGTAATATGTGAATTATGACCTATCATTCCAAAGTATTTATGAACTACAAGGAATAGACAAAAAGGAAAGAGATGGAGCAGGGCAGAAAAGGCAGTGGTGAATGAGATTGGTGAAAAGTACAAGTCTCATGCCCATGTTCCTTTTGGAGGAGCATTCAAGTGAGGTTCCAGTCCGTGCACAGAGAGACACAGAGAATCTGAAATCTGAAATATGAGATAATAATATAAAGTCATTGAATTAATGGGAAATCAAATAACGATTATTGTGGGTTGTGCATCGTCTCATCATGACCTTATTATTAACTTCTCAAGAAGAATGAACAACATATATACTTATCTCAGAAACAGGGTTCACTGCTAATTTTGGCCAACAAATCTCTAGTTGTCCCCTTAAGCACGTGATCAGCACCTGTCATTGGCTAAGCCAGAAGATACTATTTGCTTCCAGTATTGCTCTAGCAATTAACGAAACTTCAAATATGCCAAATTCTTGACTAGCTAGCTAGTAGTAGTGATAATGTTTCTTGCATTCTGCTCTATGAAAATAGGAATGAGATTGTTGTTTTAAAACTTAACGTGACGAAGCTAATGATATGTTCAAAATTTTTTTTAGCACCTATAGCTAATATTTTAGTATAAAGATCAATAGAGTTTAAGCATGTTAGAGATGTTAAGAGCACCCAGAAAGAAAGATGATTGAGAATTGTCATAGAAAGGATTTGTTATTAACACGAGTTCTCTGTAATTTTAACACTCTTGTGCCTTCAATAAAGGGTCGTCCTCTATAGGGCTAATGCTTTTCAACTTTCACTGACTAAGGGACAGGTCCTCAATTAAAAACTAACAAGAATTAATCAAAAGGTTCATAAATGTGAGTTATAAGCCTAAGGCTAAACTGTGACCTAAGATAGGACAAAATATCTAAGAGAAAGCTATTGAAAACAACTTAGCATCTGTGAATAATAAATATTTTTAGGAAAGAGAACTTTGAAAGTTAGAAACATAAAGAATGAAGAAACAGTGGTAAAGTGGAGGCAGTTTTTTTTTTTTTTTTGGGGGGGGTTTGTTCCCATATGTTAGCCTTATTTTTCATCCAATTTAATATTCATCTCTAAATATATTTTAGTCTTAAATTGGTTACAGACATGAAGGACGAAGCCAATTCAAGATCTGACAAGTATGATGGGGGAAGATGATAATAGTATTTGCTTGCAACGTGCCTCCTCTCCAGGAACTAAGAAAATCACAAGACACGTAAAATGCCCTTAACTAGACAAACAGTGATAAATTTTCCTCCTCGTGTTTTCACACAGTAAAAAGTTCTAAGATTTTCTTAAGGGCTCATGAATTTAAACCATGGCTAGTCACTAGTGATTAGCCACATGCAATTGCCAGTGAAACAAATTATCAAACAGTTCATCTGCATTCCTTCTCATGAATATTTATTGAACCCTCTTACTATACACAGCAAAATTATCAAAGGACAATGATAAGAACTGGCGTACCATAAGATAGACCAGGCAAGATGGTAAGTCATTCCACAGTAACAGAGGGGTATGGTGGGGTCTTTCTGTGTGAGTGTGTGTGGAAGAGAATGCATAGCAATAGAATTAGAAGTAGCATTAGCATCCTCCTGAGATCTGACAAAACCTGAGAAGGCAAGCCAGCCAGCCTAAGAACAGTTACAGAGTCCATAAATGCATGCTTCAGAGTGTCCAATGCGTTGTCCGTTTCGGGGTTTGTGTGTGGGGACCTGTCTTCTTCATCTCTATCTCTGGCAACATTCCTTGTGATAATATGAGCATATCACAATTCTAAAAACCCTCCGCTTTGTAAAATGGGTAGATTGCTGGGTGAAGTCAACTACGACCCACAAGTATATCTGCTGCTTTATCCTTTTCCCTTGTGGTTATTGTTTCAGGACATTGCCTTGGGACACTCGCCTGTGACATTTAATGTACACATATTTTGTTTACATTCCACGTACACCTATCGTTACAAATTAAAATGTGTTTCATGCCACAGACCTACATGATAAGGTACAAGTTGTTTTCTCCTAAGCATAGGATTATATTGATTGTATGACATTGCATGTTTAGACTAGTGTTATAAAATCACGTTCATCTTATTAACCATAAATTATGGTAGAAAAGTAACTTTTTACCACTAATTCAAATAGGCACTATTAAAATATTTACCGATCTCTTACCAACAAAGCCTTTTACAGCGATAATGACAGTAAAATTTGAATTCATAACCTTCTAATCCTAAGTTGGGAGAGGGTATCTTAGTGACGAAAATTTTCGATCCCAAAATACAAATTGCAATACGAGGGGGCAGGTGGCATTGGGGGAATTCTTTGTAGATGGGACTCGGATTGGATCTTAAAGTATGTTTGGGAACAACTTTTGAAAAGTGATTTTACACAATCTGAAGTAAGTGTGTAAGAGGAGTTTTGCCTTAACTTACGTAAAAGTGATTTTAGAATAGCTTCACAAACATACTCTTACAATACCTCATACCTAACATGAAATGTTGTTATTACCCAATCTCAATTCCAATACCAACCCCTTAGTACCACTTATCGTAATGAGCTAACTTTTTATCAATAGAACATACCTCTGTTAGCTAATATAAGTTATTTAAAAAGTAATTAATAGTTAATTATCTATTCAATTCCTCTAAAAGTGATTAACAAAAGGTAAAGAAAAACTTTTTAACTTAAGACAGATTTAATGAATTAATTATCTTTTTTTAATTTTGGTAAAATGATTGAAAGTGACTTGTATTATAAACTTGGATGGAATTATATATATTTAAAAACAAATTAATAGCTTTTTAGAAATAAATGAATATATTATATTAAAATGTTCATCATAAGGTCTTAGGAGATTAACAAATATTTTAGTGGAAGTGATTTAATTATTATTAAACAAGATTGATGGTTAAATATTTTAAAAAAAATAACTAAAATTGGGAGGGCTATATTTAATTAGGCCTTGTCATGGTTAAATTTGTCCAAACTATACAGTGGATATTAATATTAAATAATCGTATTGAAATTTGTCCTCATATAGTACCAATTAATACCATGTACTGTCTGATTAAAAGAGATTCATCCATATGAAATTAATTATCGAACCAGATTCAGAGAGTACATATGTGCGTGTATTATTAAAATACGCAGAAGGTCAAAAAAGTATTATTAAATTATGGAGAAGATAAGAAAAATTATATTACTATTAAAATACGCTTGGGACCCGATAATTAATGAAGTGTCACTAATTTTGCTAGAGAATGAAGAGGAAGTCAGAGAGAAATGTGTGTTGAATTTTGATGAGGGAAAAAATAATTATGTGGTTGACTCTTTTTTCTTTTTTTTAATGAGATGGAATGAAGTCTATATTTAGGCCAGACAGAGAATTAATGACATGTGGTTGTTTATTTAAAAAGAAAATATATAGATAATAAATCTTTTTTAATACAGTAAAAATTAAATTATATATCAAACATTTTTTTCCTCTAAATACCGGCATTTTTCGTATTGAAAGCAATCATATTTAAATATATCTAACAAATATTTAAATAAATTTGTGTACCCAAAAAGAACACAGAGAACCAACATGAATGAGTTAAGTGGAAAATGTTAAATTTTAATTAAAAGAGGTACTCATTTATAATATTATACAGTACCTTGAAAATAATTATCTTGATTGGAAAAATACCTGGGCTTTTTTTAGATGGTGGGGGTTTGGTGGGGGGGGGGGGATGAAGATTTTTTTTTTCTTATCAAAGGCCCAAAATAATGCAGTTGGGCCACAAGGCTTCAGTGGTTCTTTATTTTTTTTTTGGGTGATAAGGCTTCAGTAGTTTTAATACAATTTTCCATCAATTGTAATTTTTATCACAGAAGTCATAGTATGATCAAACTTAATTAAGCTGAATCAAAATATGCACATGCAAAACCTAAAGATGTATCACCAAGATATATTGGATCTAATGGAAAAAGTTGATCATTTACAATATAATAAATTAATATTTAAATTAGCATTGGTAGAAATGTCTATATTTAATAACTAATAATATCTTTAGTATGAGGATATCTTTCTTAATAAAAGGAAAATAAAGATCTATCGAAGTAAACTACTTAATAATTTTGGTTTAAAAGCAAGCATAATCAGAAGACAAATCTATTGTTAAAAATTACATTTTTTTTCTTACCTCAGCTACATAAAAAGCATAATATCTATCTACTCTCCCATCCTCATATTTCACACATTTCCCTTTTTTAATTTTCAACGTTAACATTGCTTTTTACTGACTATAAAAACACAATTTCATGATTATTGATTAGATGGAAGAAGATTTCTTTAATACTTTAACTATCATTTTAAGAATTGAATCACACTAGAATGATAAAAGAATTATAAATAAATATTGTTTAATTAACATTAAACTAAAATAATCCTAATATTTAATAATCTGTATAATTAAAACATTTATATTCACGAAAAAATAATATTTTATTTTTATCATTATGCTAATAGAATAAATAATTACTTTTTTCTATACTTAATTTTTAATTTCGAATTTAGTCCTGTAGTTTCGCCTAGTTTGGGCATTTGCCCCCAAAGTTCAATATTTTGAAACACGCGCCCCATAGTTCTCACCATTCGCGCCGTTACCTCCCTGTGGTCTCTCACTTCCATCTGCAGTCCCTAAGCCAAATGAGATGGTTCTCAATAGTTTGGGGATATCCGTCCCAAATCCCAATGGTGTGGTTTGACGGATCTCCTATTGAGCTGATTTAATCCTTTTCTCACCCCCAAAAAAAAAAAAAAAGCAGAAAAGAAAAAAAAAATTTAGTTCGGTCCCTGCATCCCCATTCTCAACTCTCCTCCCCTGTTGCCACCAACGATCTTAGATCACAACGTGGTCGTCTGGTTCTGCACCCTCTTCTCCCCCGAGGTTCGCTCTCTTTGTCTCCGTGAATGCTCTCAATTTCTAGATGCTTTTGCATTTTGGGGTTTTATTTGATTTAAGACTGACGGTCGGAGATCTTGGAGTATAAAATTTTCTGGCTTTAGAGGTAAATGACTGCTCTAGATCTTGGAATGCGAATGCAATTAACAGTTGGAATCTTTTAATGAATTACTGAAGAACAGGAAAAAGAAAGAAGGAACTATGCTGGGAATATTATTTTGGCATAATCAATTGAGAAAATGAGGATGCTGAGGATATCAGAGAGGAAGAGAGATTGTTGTTAGAAATAAAAAATTGAACCGAGTCAGGAAGGAGAAGGGCTGAGAGCTGCGTCTTGAGAAAGCAAGGAAGGTGCTTAACTTAAAAATTTTATAGTTAGAAGTGTTCTTTCAAAGTTACAAAGAATTACTCGGGGAACTTAGCAAATACATAAGTAGGTTGAAAAACTATGAAATAAATTATTTTTGTTTTTGGCACCCGTGTATACTAAACGCCAAACCATTGAGATGATCATTTACCAGAAGTTGAATGTGGTCACCATCGGCAGTTAGCATGAATCCGTAGGGTTATTTACCCATTACGTGTGAAGTTTCCTAGGAACTTTCTTTTACTTTTATTAAAAAAAAAAACAAGAAGAAGACCTGTATAATCAATTTTTTCCTTCCGATCTGACAATTAGATATGTCAATAACTTCACTGTTTCCTGGTTTAGGTCATGCGATTTTGCATTTGCAAGAAAAAATTCCCGCATTGCTTGGATGATATACTCTTTTGAGGTACCTGTAGTGGCTCCTGTGTAAAGATTAATCTTAAAGAGGCCCTTTGGTGATGTTATCCTGAAGGAGATCCCCTGGCCGTCATAAAGAAAAGAAGTTATCTGTAGTTGCATTGACAGCAATATAACCTTTTGGTCTTGAGTCTCCAGGACCATAATTTCATATTGCTGTCACATAGAGGAAGAAATGGGAAAAATAGCTCTTTCAGTGATTGTGAGCTTGTGGGTTATTCCTATCTCCATACTCGTCAATCACATTGTTCCTGAGCCATATATGGTAAGCAAAGTTTTTGAATCTTGGAGGGATGAATAGTTGTGGATGCCTATGAATGATTTGAGGGAACTTGCTTGTCTTTCAATATGACTGGCAATCTTGTTTTGTAGGACGAGATATTTCATATACCACAGGCTCGAAAATATTGCAAGGGAGATTTTGGAAGTTGGGATCCTATGATTACTACACCTCCTGGCCTGTATGCTCTTGGAAACTTGACGCTTGTTGCCCTATACATTTGAATAGACATTTAATACGCTGAATGATATGGTTGACTGAATAAAATGATGGAGAAATTAAAAAATACAAAAAAAAAAAGTTCTCCCTTACTACTGACTTTAATTACTTTTGCTTAACCTGGAAGGATAACATTGATGTAACTGATGTCATTAAATTTGTGCAATGCTGTTGTTTTCTAAAATAGCTGAGCATTTATATACAGCATAAGTTGAGCTATAAATTTTTGATGTATTTTTTATTGATCTCATTGCATTCTTTCGATTTTTTCAAATAGTATTGGAATGTCATGGTGATTGATGCACGGACTATATTTGGTGCTTCTCATGTCTTGGGAACTTAAATAGTTCCACATAGGCAAATAATTTTTAATAACTCGGAACATATTATCAAAAGAGGATAGTATCAAATACGGAGGTTGATCTTTGCATTATTAAAACTTTGCAGGTACTGTCTTTCACTTGCCCATGTTGCTTCTTTGTTTCCAGGCTTTTACTCTTTGCAAGCTGCTTCAACATTTGCAGATTTGTGCTCCCCTGCAATTCTTCGATCATTCAACTGTGTCTTAGCAGTCATATGCAGCATAATTGTATATGACATAAATACTCAATTGAAGCCAACACTTGATGATAGAAAGGCAACGCTTCAAGCAGTGGTTCTATCCTTGTATCCCCTCCACTGGTTCTTCACTTTTGTCTATTATACAGATGTTGCATCTGTAACTTCTGTGCTGGCTATGTATCTTGCATGTTTGAAAAAGAATTACTGGCTTAGTGCATTGGTAAGGTTTTTTAGGAGTCTGTTCTGTAAACTATCTGTCCATAATGAATTTGGTTTGATTTGTTTTGGTTGCTATGGTATTTTCATCCCAGAGTTCATCTTTCCTAGTATTCTGCATCATTCCTTGGGTATGCATTTTTTTAGTGAAAACTTGAGCATGCATTTTTAATGTAGTCTTTTTCAACAAAGATGCCTGCCATCTAGAATTCTTGGCAACATATAGAAATACAGATGCCCTCCATTGAACATTCTTGCATAGTCGATGAACATATACTACACATACAGCAGGTGTTTCTCAATGTTGTGTCCTGGGTTCTTACTAGCTACTAGGAAAATCATATATCCATACCATTGTTTAAATAAATCTCTAGTATCTTTTTGCTTGCATGCCCATAAAGTTCGAAGCAATTATCTACTCCTCTGTCTATAATGTACCTTTTTCTTGCATGCCTCTTCGGTTACATATCTTAAACATGGATGGACAATTTTTGTTTTTTTTAAATGAAATAGGATAATTGCTATTGATGCATTGTACACATGACATGTAAATGCTGAATTTTATAGTGGTAGTTGCTCATCCAATTTTCCGTATGCAGACTGGAGCCTTTTCAGTTGTTATACGACAAACAAATATTATATGGGTGCTTTTTGTCGCATGCACTCAGATCATAGACATTGCCATAACCAATGGAAAGAAAAATGCAATAACAGCAGAATCAGATGTGTCTATCAATAAACGGGGTTTGGCATCTGATAACAATACTAGTACAGTGGGTCTTAGGAAGCGAAGGGTTGTTACAGCAATGGAGACTGTCAGGAGTCCTTTGGCCAATGCACATGCATCTTCTCCTTCCTCTTCAGGTTTACTATTTACCTGTTTACTAAAACCACAGCTTTTTTTTTTTTATGCTCAGGAGCAAGTAACTCTGTAACTTGGTGGCTGGCTGAAAAGTTACTCCGTTCTCACTCTCTTGTTTTCATGAAATATTATAAATAAATATATATTTATATATATCTGATTTCTTCGTGCAGGCTTGCTTGATGATATTTGGGCAATGCTTTTCACGTTATGGCCCATGAAGTGGGAACTTCTGATCTCATTTAGCCCCTTCGCGGTGGTGTTGATTGCCTTTGTTTTGTTTGTCCTATGGAATGGGAGTATTGTTCTGGGTAGGATTTCTTCTGTTATTATTATCCCTCGTAAGTTTTTGGGCCAATAAAATTCCTATTTTCACTTATCCTTCTGACGCTTTCAGGTGCTAAAGAAGCTCATGCAGTTACCCCGCATTTTGCTCAGATGCTTTATTTCAGTCTGGTTTCCGTGATGGCTCTGGCTCCTATGCATTTCACTGTCTCCAATGCTTTAGACCTGCTCAAGCACTTTAGGAAAAATATGACCTTTGGTTTCTTTCTGGGGTTCATGGCCCTGACCGCTGGCTTTGTCTCTGTTCACTTTTTCAGGTTAGTTCAGATAAGTAATCACACATTTAGAACATAAAATTTAATTTAATGCTTGTTTTGATTATTAGTAGCCATGTGCGCATCTGGGGAAATTATGGACTGTTATGGCTATTTAGGTTTACTCCTTGAAAATAAACTCAGCTTTATTAACTTTGATTCATTCTTGGACTATTTTACTCTGTTACTCTCATTTTCTTACAATCATTGTTAGTTGATTAATGCAGTGTTGCTCATCCATACCTTCTTGCGGACAATCGGCATTACCCTTTCTATCTCTGGAGGAAGATCATCATGGCTCACTGGTCAATTAAATACCTTCTGATCCCTCTCTATATCTGGTCATGGCTTTCCATTTGCCATTCCTTGGGTTAGTAGCACAGAACCTTTTGAAACTAACTTTTTAATATATCATTCAAACTATTTTTTGTCAAACCGACTTTTGTATAAAAATTTATCCAAACATAAATCGCATCTTATTTAACTTTTACCTCAACTTTAATTTGCAAGTAGTTGGGATAAAAGTCACATTTATTAGAACAAGCCTTTAACTACTATCATTGCCAAACAGGGAAATTTC
The DNA here is from genome assembly GCA_006871305.1 of Vachellia collinsii. NCBI lineage: Eukaryota > Viridiplantae > Streptophyta > Magnoliopsida > Fabales > Fabaceae > Vachellia > Vachellia collinsii. Next base: position 1,183 of record QFDD01005620.1, on the reverse strand, counting down.
GAAATAAAATATGGGTATTAGCATACTTTATGGCTACTGCGGCGGTTCTTGTACCGGCTCCTCTGATAGAGTTCAGATACTACACCATACCATTCTTCTTCTTGGTGCTTCATAGTAGTAATAATGAAAGTGGACGTTGGTATCTCACAGGGATGCTATATATTTGTGTAAATGTTTTCACAATGATGATGTTTTTGTTCAGGCCATTCAGTTGGGATCATGAGCCTGGAATCCAAAGGTTTATATGGTAACTTAATTTGCCAAAAAAAAAAAAAAAAGATCTCATGTTCTTGAGGCACTGGTTAGTTTGTTTTACTGACCTGTCTTTTCAAGTTCTCTTATAGTCATGTGCTCACCTCAAGTCCCATAGCATTTTTGGCTTGGGCTTTTCATTTGTGCTGAGTTTTTACCTTTGGTTTGGGATCCAAGTTTGGTAGACCCCATATTTGCTTCGTTGTACCTATGAATGCTTCTTGTTTTTTTCCCAATAAAACGACCAATTATATTATATAAAGAAGGATAAGTATAAAAAGATAACCAAATTCATATTAAAAAGAAAAAAAGATGACTAAACATAGAACATCAATACCTGCCAGAGACAGTATTAAAGGTAGAGGATGGCAGGGCAAGTTGATTAAAGCTAAGTGAAGTTTGGTGAGGGAAGATTGCTAGGGGAGGGGAGGAGAGATATAATAATTGTTGTTTGATTAAAAAGAGGAGGTGAGGGGAGTAAATTTTAAGTTGACAGTTATATTTTTATTATTTTATTTATGTTTTTTTTTTGTTTTTTTTATTTATATTTTGACAACTATTTTTTAGAATGTTTAAATTAAAAAAATGCATTGATTCACTTGTGTATGGTAAAATAATTTTATATAATTTTTAAAATATAATAATATTAATTTTAACATGTTATTTAATCTTTAATAATGTTATTGTATTAAAAATATTTTTCAATGAAAGTGGATTTTCATAATTAAAGTGAGCAATAATATATGGGAAAAATAGTTGAAAATCAAAGGAAACAGACAAAAAGTTAGGGAAAAAAAGGATAAAAGAAAGTTTTAAAACATTAAGAGCATGAATGAAATAATATAAAATTGTCATAGGTAATTTTGGAAAGGGATGGAGAAAAATTTCTCACCCCTTCAAGAAATCCCAATGAAATCCCAATTTAGGGGTG
>QFDD01005619.1:0-12500 GCA_006871305.1 Vachellia collinsii | reverse complement strand
CTAACTAAACGTTCTTTGTTCAATGCGTGTCTCTTCATTGTCTGCTGATAAAGTAGAACCGTATAATGCGAATCGGTTTAAGAAACTTCTATAGTATCCCTGTCTACGGAAAAGTTTGATTCATTCCTTTCTTTTTTCCCCCCGTTTCTGGGGAAGTGCTCTGACTTTATGATTGGGTTTATTTTCATATTCAATTTCACTCAAGAACAAATAAGATACATATGTGTTTATACTCATCATGCATCTGTCCATGTTTTTTCTTGTTCTTTTATTAAATCATAATATGAATCTCCCAGAAGCAATGTTTTTCCTTAGTTGGTGAGTAGAACTAATGAAGAATATAGGGTTATGATGGTAGTATTTGCCTATGTAGTCTATAAAGTGAGATTCTTGGCTTATAGTTATGGTAATATTTGCGTTTAGATGAGCTAGTTCTCAATTTTGTTGGTGATAATTACAGCAGGATTCATGGCTCATGCTCAGGTCAATGGGAACTCATCATCAGCTCATCTCAGTGCACTAAAGATAGGATATTTGGGACTGTGTCACTAAATATTGATCTGCAGTATTCATATATGAAGAAAGTGAATGCGGCAATCAAGGAGGTGACTCCAAATAAAATTAGGCATGCCCGCTTTTGAGTCAATGAACTCACCCTTGGTCTGCATTATTGTTGGATATAGTGTTAGACTGAGATACATTGATGTTGGGATTTGTTCCTTTGAGTGTGTAAATTCTTAATTTTGGGGGTGTTTGGCATAAAGGTTTTATATTTACCACAAGGAATTATTTACTCAGCCAATTCCATCCCGAAGATTAAATACTCTGGCGATCAATAAAAATTAAAATGTGTGATTTGAATACATGTTAGAAAATAAGATGGGAAAACTGAAATTACGTGGATGCAGTTGGGATTAAGTTGCTGAAATTTTGTAAAAAACTAAAATACTGGGGGAAATTAAGATTCCTTAGGAAACTTTATTGTGTAACTTACAAAAACACGGTGTTCTAAGTTTCCTAAGCTTAGTTTCATGAGAAATCAAAAGAAATTTTCTTAGCAATCGTAATCTTAAGCATTGAATACTAAAAATAAGGTTTATTTATTTCAAAAGGTCATGGGCGGGGTAGACCCTGGCATTCCATCCTAGATGAAGTGAAAACAAACAAAAAAGGGCTGCAGAAATAAGAGAGTGAGGGTTTGTATTCAGAAAGCCAATCAAGAGTAAAGAACCAAATTACATGCCCTTAATCTCACTTTTGTTCCTCATAAAAACTGCCTTTTGGTACATATCTTCTCCATATCTAGCAAATCATTTTCTAGTTTTCAACGTATAATGCCTTGCATTGTTGACTTCTCGACCATTGATTTGTCAAACAAAATTGTCTAGTCTGTTCTGCTAGCAAGGGGGGAAATCATTCTACCAACTAGCCCTTGATGTCCCCTAAATTTCAATTGCAAGTGATTTTAATTGTCAATCTGTATTTGACTGGTGTAATTTTTTTTACAATCTTTAGAAGTTCCAGAAAGCATCCTTCAGTAAAAGGAAACCTACTGAAGGCTTGCTATGGTTTCCCCCCACCTGTGTTTTTTAAGACGCTCACTATTGTTGTTTTGTTATGTTCTAGAATTCTTCCACTGGGGAAAATAACGTCATGGAGGTGTAAAAGGGAAGATAGTTTTCCCTTTCTGATCAATGGGTGTTCTTTCTAACCTATAACAAGATGAAATGGAACTTGGATACGTCCTAATCAACTAGATCAAGAAAGCATGTTGGTCATGGAGGGAAGTGGAAGGTTATATTCAAAGCAACTCCTATTCTATTCATCTTTCTTTGTCTTTGTATTTATGCCATCTGTATGCATATATTATATTCTACTGTTTTGTATTGTAGGCTTGATGAGAAGCCCTTGTCAAATGGGGATGTCTATACTGGTGAGATTAAGGGAGTATTGCCCCATGGCAAGGGAAAATATGCTTGGTTAGACGGAACGGTATACGAGGGTGATTGGGAAGATGGGAAAATGACAGGCAAGGGACTGATTATATGGTCATCAGGGACAAAGTATGAAGGTGAGTTCTCTGGGAATTATCTTCATGGTTATGGCACCTTCACAACATCTTCTGGGTCTGTTTACAGAGGGGGCTGGAGGATGAATGCCAAGCATGGGATAGGACGAAAGGAGTATTCCAATTCAAATGTTTATGAAGGTTTATGGAAGGAGGGAGTACATGAAGGCAGTGGTAGGTATTCTTGGAGTAACGGAAATACATATATTGGGAATTGGAGAAGTGGTAAAATAGATGGTAGAGGGGTTATGAAGTGGGCTAATGGTGATATTTTTGATGGTTTTTGGTCAAATGGGCTTAGACATGGATCGGGAGTTTATAGGTTTGCAGATGGGGGGCTTTATATTGGGACTTGGAGTAGGGGTCTAAAGGATGGAAAAGGAACATTCTACCCTGCTGGCATTAAACATCCATCTTTGAAGAAATGGTGTAGCTCTCTTAGCAATGATGATAGTGGTTCAAATTTGAATTTAGAGCTACATAAGGCTCCAAAGTTGAAGGTTAAACGCAGCCTTTCAGAAAAGGCATCAGGTAGTGCTAGTTTAAGAAGTTCACATCATATATCTCATCGGACTTCATCACTGGATTCTAGTTGTAGCCAACATCATCCTGCTCAAGAATGCATATGTAATGATTCCTCACAGAGATGGTCCCTTACCTCCGATGAAGGTCATTCTGAGGACCCTGATAAAATTACTTGGGTTTATGAAAGGGAATACATGCAAGGGGTTTTAATTATGGAGAAAACTAGGAAATACTCAGAAGTATCACGCAAAAACAAATGGCAAAATAAGTTTGCGGTGCAACAAGTAAAGCCGAGTTCATGTGTGGACATGTTTGGGGGGCGTCGAAGCTATTATCTGAAGCTTAACTTGCAACTTGGCATCAGGTAAATTTGTGGATCTAACATTTTAGTAATGGTCTGAGGCCTTAGATAATTACACACATTCTTCCATCCTCATCTGTTATTTTGAAGTAATTTTATCATCCTCTCTTTTATGTTTTAAGCATGTTACAATTTTCACTTTATCTTCTATTTGTTGGAAACTCCAAGATTGATTTTAATTTTTGTAGTTGATATTGATAATAAATGATGTGTCAGATTCCATGGTTATTAGCTAATAGCCTTAGCACTTTTGGATGATGTAATTGCAGGTGTTCTTCCTTGTCATTTATGTTAGGCATACATCATCTCTTTTATTTTTGACATTTCTCCTATGTCCTCTGTTTATTGAGAACTCCAAGATCGATTGTAAATGTTGTAAATTTATACAACAACAACAACAAAAAGAACAATAATATTAATAATGATTAATAATTGCATTGTGACAGTTTCCATGATTGAAAGCACATTACCTCAGCACTTTTAAAAGGATGTTTTATTGAGCCTGATGGTTTCTATTGCAATTGCAGTCAATGACTCAATGGATGAAGTTCCTTAACTATGCCTTTTGCTTTTCAATCTCTACACCTGAGCCTACATGTTATTGGACTGCTTGAAAAAAAAAAGAACTACTATTCACTTGCATAATTGCTGTTGCGTGCTTGTGTTGGGTGTTTCTAAAATGTTAGGTGACAAATTCATTGAGATAGCCAATTACACTTGGAAACAACTAGTTTTAAAATTTCAGTATCACATGAAAGGGGGTAAGAGTGCATACTCAAACACATGTTTGTCAAATCATAATTAATATGATTTTTCGTCTACTATGCATTATATATTTCATGAAATCTGGATTTAAATAAATTGGACTGAATTCACAGGTATACTGTAGGAAAGATTACACCAGTGCCTGCACGTGAAGTTCGTTCATCTGATTTTGGAGATCGAGCAAGAATAAGAATGTACTTCCCTAAAGAGGGTTCACAGTTCACTCCTCCACACAAATCCATAGACTTTTACTGGAAAGATTATTGCCCTATGGTCTTTAGGTAGGTATCAATCAACTTCATGAAGCCTATACCTTCCCGATAGGAGAGCTATATCCTCTTGACAGTTGCTGCATGATTAAAGTGTTTCAAAGTTTTAAGGTTTTGAAAAATTATTTCATCATGGCTTAGTTGGTTTAATATAAACAAAAGTTGATGGGCCTTGATCTAGTGAAACATCATCGAAGTGTTAGCTGATCAAGACCCGGTAAGGAATGCTCATACTAGTGAAGCTTCCTTCTTGAAGTGTTGTCCAATTCTTTTCTTGAATCTGTCTAATCAATTGAAAACTTACATACCAAGTCTTTGTGCATTTGATGCTGTTGGGTGCCTGCATCATGCATGTGACTATTAATGCTCCTCTAACCATGTCCAAATTGTTCTCTCATCATTGCTTTATCTTATCTTTTGCATAATTACTTAAGCATGAATTTCCAGGAATTTGAGAGAGATGTTCAAATTAGATGCTGCGGAGTACATGATGTCCATTTGTGGCGACTCTGGTCTGAGAGACATAACATCTCCTGGAAAAAGTGGCAGCATCTTCTATCTTTCTCAAGATGACAGATTTGTGATCAAAACTTTGACGAAATCTGAACTCAAGGTTTGTAGTCACTATTTGTATTTTTAGTTGGCAAAATGGGGGGAATTTTACAGTATGACAATATTATATTCATAATTAGGCATCTCTATCTGATTTTTGTCATTTCTTCAATCCTTAGGATCAATAAGTATACTTGATGAAATTCAATGCCAAATTTGTTAATTCGATAGATGCATGATTTCATGTTTCTATTTCCTGTGATAGATGTTAATGCAAAATGGGTCTTCTCTATGATAAAAAAAAAAAAAAAAGTGGGCCCTCTCTTAAATATCTCAAACTTTTGAGATAGATGGCTGGTATTGAAGTAAAATGGGGCTTCTAATATCTTAAACTTTTGAGATAGTTGGTTTCTTCACATAGCATGATTGAGGTTAAGACTAAGTGTTTTAGAGTTTGATCATTCCCTCTCTTTTCTAACAACAAAATATATCAAATTGAGGTTCGGATAGGACTATGTATTGTCCATGCTTCAAAGCCTACGGGGCTCTTTTGTGTAGTGGCACGTTAAAGATAAAATTTTTAAGATAATAGGGAGATTAAATGGTAAATGGGGAATTTAATGAGAAAACTGAAATTTGGAACTGAAAGGCTCAGGAATGGTGAGTACATGACGTTTTCTTGTAAAACCTAAAACCTCTCTTGATGTTAATACTATTAATATGTAATGTCTCTTGTTAAACCCTTTATTTGGGGTCCTTCAAGGCTGGTCCAAAGAAAATTTGGGTCCGTCATAGGACTTTCCTAAATAGTAAATACTTCTTGAAGGGTGATAGCGTAAGGTGAGCCTCAAGCACAGATACTCAGCACTCATTTTGTTAAAGTAACAGTGTTTAAACTGATTTGACAATATTGATCAGCATTTAATTCTTGCATATTTTTCTTTGTAAACACTTGTTATCATGCATTTTAGTATGCTTTAGTTTCTTTCAGTTCAAAATGAAATCATTGTCCCTCTCTTTATGTACATTGCTCTTTTAAGAAAGTAAATGTATAATCCTTCAACTTCTCTTCGTTCTAGTTCTAGTTTTATAATTTTATGAAAATTGTAATAAATGATTTGATAAAGATGTTCCTTATCCATGACTGTGTTCATATTTTTTCTTCTTGTAGGTTCTACTTCAAATGCTTCCTAAATATTATAGTCATGTAGGAAATTTTGAAAATACTCTTATCACCAAATTTTTTGGGCTTCATCGAATAATGCTAAGAGGTGGAAAAAAGGTATTATTCATTATTTATCTCTAGCTTCTCTCACTATTCTCTTCAATCAAATTATGTAAACATATGCTTGCCAATTTATCAGGTGCGCTTCGTGGTGATGGGGAATATGTTTTGCACAGAACTGCATATCCACCGTCGTTATGATTTGAAGGGGTCTTCTCAAGGAAGATTTACCAGCAAAGATAAAATCACAGAAAATACGACCTTGAAAGATCTTGACCTTAAATATGAATTTCATATGGACAAGAAATTGCGAGAATCCCTACTTCAGTAAGTCCCTACTTTACAACTAATGTACTTAATATGTAATGTATTTGTTTTTTATTATATGTAATCTATTTGCTTTGATTTTTATTGATGACCATTTACCGAACCAACCCAAGATTATGACTAACAATTTATTTGGGAGTAAGTTTGCCCATGGCATTGCAAGTTTTATTTGTAAATACTCTTTATCATGGAAATTAGCTGCCTAAGTTATCTTAAAAGGTGCCTCCAATGAGATAAGGTCTTCCCCCTGTAGTGTCAACCAGTAAGTAATATTGCTTATGGTATTGAGATCCTAAACTATGTAACATTACTAAGCAGCTATTTGCTGATATCCTGAATGAATTTGTGATACGTTTTCATTAATTCTTTGAATTCATGGTCGTCTTCAATGCATGAAAATCTGACTGGTCTATTTGTGTGCCAAAATCTGTTATTTGTTCTTATATGGCGTCGTCAGAGCAAACGTTGAATTGTTTTTAAATGCAGCGGCATGTCAGATTGTTCTTCTGTATGATTTCATGGTGAAGTATTTTACAAGTTGCAGGCTCTTAACTACTTTAATCTCTTAAATGCATGAAATTTGTAAAGTGACCGGGAATGATCAAGTAGGATTTACAACTTAAATGTATTGCTCCTCTGTGTGACTTTTAAGAGGCATTGTGATTTATAACAAAGAGAAGAAAGGGATAGAAGGAGAGTTGGTTTAGATGTAACTATTTGGTGGAACCAAGTCTGTGTGTGCATTATTTATGAAGAAACTGAGTTTAATCCTTAATCCAATGCTAATTTCACTATTCACAGACCCCTTCATAAGATATCCCTCCTTTTAACCAAGTACTTCTGGGCTCTTTCTATTATTTTCCCTATGGCCCCAATGTTTGTGGGTCCATACTACTGCAATGTGAAGAAATTTGTCATGAATCCATTGCTTAGAGATGCTACTACTTTCAGTAGATTCTCTATATTGCTGTATCTGTGAAACTGTAGAATGGTAAATTTTAAATAGATGAACGGAAATTGAATCTTGTATATAATACAGTTACTGGGGTGCCTGCAGATTTCAATTAGTTCATTATTTTGGTTGTACGAAGGTTAGCATGGTAGCGTTAGATCTGAATTATGTGATTAATTATATAGGCATGCATTATAAAATGCATCATAACCAAAGTTTGTTTTTCTGGTGCAGTCAACTTAAAGTGGACTGCGGGTTCTTGGAGTCTCAACAAATTATTGATTATAGCCTTCTATTGGGATTGCATTTTAGAGCTCCTGAGAATCTGAAGGCCTTAGCAGAACAGCAGGAGGGTTTAACTTCCAGTCATGGTAATTGTCCCTGGTGCTAGTGATAATGTAATATGGAAGTTTTCTTTCATGACTTAGTGGTTGCATGTTGGTATAAATCAGGTATTCAAATCTTTTACATGTTTATATTTTTTATGAATTTAATATTCTGCTGAAGATAAATTTGACACTGTGAACGGTAGGAATATGTTACATTGTAGAAAATCTCATTGGTGATGGTCTTGATGTCAGACTGATGAAATGGTTGCTGTATGTAGAATTTTAGTAAAACTTCTCACTTGTAATAAATATTGTTCCCGAAATCTCTCATCTTGAGTCCCTACAAACAGTGAAAAAGTTCTAACAACTGATGTAAATCTTTTGATTATGACAATGCTGACTCTGGATTAGGAGTCGTTTTGTTCTGGCTGAATGGCCTGTTTAGGTATGAACCTAACCGGTTGTTCTTTGATTGTACAAGCACCTAGTATTTGTACATAGATTTCATTCAAGATGTCTTTTGCCTGTCTAGAGTGAGCATCAGAATAGCTGTTTTATTGGCGTGATGTTTGTAGTTTGTTATACTAGCACATTTTTCAATCGACATGGGGGAATGGGATATTGCTGCTATTTTTAATTTTGGAAAAGATATAGATGCAGGTTCTTCATGGTTGTCAGTTTCACCAATAAAAAGCATAACTGGTGATTTCTTTTTAACAGCAAATCATCTCATGATTTGGTCTTCTAAATAAGTTTATCCACATGTGATATGTATTTTTATTGGGATCCGGGTTGCAAGCATGGAAAGCTTTTTCTAAGCATACCTATTTTAGTTTCACCATGTTATTTGTTTTATCCTGCCTGTTCATTAGTTGTTTCATTTTGAGTACGCAGGCTCACATAACCTTACATTTTTTACTGTCTATTGACTTGCTTTTGAACTTAGATGCACTCAAGCAAGGGGAGCAGTTGATTCTTCCTAAAGGCCTATTGCTAGTTGCACATGAACCAAGTTTTGTCAACACTGCACCTGGACCTCACATCAGAGGAAATACATTGAGGGCATACTCTATAGGTGACAAAGAAGTTGATCTTCTACTGCCTGGTACTGCAAGGTAGCTATTATGAAATCTGTTTCACTCGGATGTTATACAATTATCAAGGTTTTTTCCATATCAATGAGATCTTAATCTGATACCTTCACAAGGCCTTTCTTTAAAATTGCCAGTCAATTTTTGCACGATCCAGCTAATATGCATATATTAGTACGGGAGTTTCTCTCGTTGGTAAGTGTTGGAGAATAGAGATTATCATAAAACTATTCAAGTGACTTCATTTAATAGTTTAATCCTTATAGTTTATGTATTTTAGTTTTTGTGTTATTACAGCCTTTATGAATAAATGATTAAGAGCTAAAATGTTGCTCCCTATATTGTCCAACTTCTCAAGTTCAAAAGGGCTTTCATTGAGGGGGTCACTTAAAAGCTTTGATTTTTGAGTTGAAATGATTAATAACTAATGTCTTTGACAGACACCAGCTTCAAAACAAGTAGGATGAGATATGCAGTTTCTCTGACCATATGAACATCTGACTCTGTTTTGCCTGTATCCTTCCCTCTGGCCCGCTTTCAAGTATTTATCAATTTGAAGGCACCTGTTGCATTGATCGAGCAAGCGCAACTGACCTTCTTGAGAACTGAAATTGAATTTTCTGTCATTCTTTTTAAACATTCTGACTGTAATATATGTTGCCATTGTGGTATGTAGTCATGTAATCTGTAACCGAGTGTATCGTCACTTTCGTGCTCAGGTTGCGGGTGCAGTTAGGAGTGAACATGCCGGCTCAAGCGACCCGCAAGCTCGTGGAGGACAAGGTGGAGGCATCAGAAGTAGAGCTTTTTGAGGTGTACGACGTTGTCCTCTACATGGGAGTAATTGACATATTGCAGGATTACAACCTAAGAAAGAAACTTGAACATGCCTATAAATCAATGCAATTCGACCCTGTGACGATATCTGTAGTTGAACCAAAGTTGTACGCCCAACGTTTCATCAATTTCTTGGAGACAAAAGTTTTCCCAGAGAATCCATGAGTAATATTCTTTCCCTTCTTTATGTCTATTATGTAATTATTTCAAAGGAAAAGTTTTGAATAGTGTAATTAAACTCTACATGCTTTCCTCCTCCTTGTCGGTGAATAAATTGGCATTTGCACAATCTTACATGATTTAGGGAAAATCTTTGGGGTGTCACAAGTTTCCATTGCTTCCACAGTTTTCATTACTTATTTAATACATAGTGAGATTGGGAAATGCCACTTGAAATGTACAGCTATTAATCCATGCTTTGTAGATCAACAACTAAAATTGCAAATACTTCGTTGATGTGTACGAAATGTTGAAGCATGGATTAATTAATAAAAATCATTCTAGTATGAGCATTTGAAATTCTATCATTTGATGACCATCTCATGATGGCATGCCCCTATTGAAATGATCGATCAAAATTAAACAGAATAATGAAAAACAAACACCGAATCAATTTATGCAACAAGAGCAGAATTTCTAACCCATGACAACCCACAAGAAGCAGCATTTATATATGATTAAAAAAGTGGAATTACTGTAAAGTTTCATGCGAGAAAATTAATATCAGAAATGTTCCATTGATAACTCAAGCAACTACCATTGGTAACTCAAGTAGCTACCATTAACAACCTCTTGGAACATTTATGATGTTAATTCTCTTATAAAGGACCCTATAGTTATATGGGACCCTACAATAATTCCCCCTAAAAAATTACCCAAAAAAGTAATATAACAACAACAATAAAACCTTTATCGTGGTATGAGAAAAAGATTATTTTTGTGCTTCTGTTGACTTATGCTTCTCAACATCATCCTCAAAGCTTGACTAGTGCCATACCAAGTTTGTTTTGACCATTACGGAATGCCCAAATCTGAATAGTATCTTTTTCTTTGAGTTCATCTTCTGAAACTATTTCATTCCACTTAGTTCTCAAAGCATACATATAACTTACTTTCTGAATATCATTCTTGTGTTTACGCATATCCCACTGTCTAAGTTCCATTGTTGTCTCTTTAAGAGGAAGAGACACCCCGTTTTTTCTGGGCATGTGAGTCAAACGCACAGTAATTGATTGCTGATTTCTTAAACTTGCCATCTCATCATCATCCAAGAACTTGAAACTTTCAACTTGGCTACAAGGGATGGAGACTCTATTGTGTCCTTTGCTTACATCTGTCTTAGACAAGGACTTCTGTATGACTCTCATGATTCTTGTTTCGCCATATTCATTGATGATCTTTGTTTTGAATTCTTCTGCCAAGTTTGGTGGTGGTGGCGGCGGCGGCGGTGGCGGCGGAGGATTTCGGCTACCCAGCTTGTTGTTCTTCTTTTTCTTCATTTCCAAAGACTTAATCCACTCTTCATTGCTCATGATTTCTGCCAATTTCCTCTTCGGTGTTTCGGTCTTTCTTGAAGTTTGATCGATCCCAGAGTGTCCACTTTCTACAATACATACAAAAAAAAATAAAATCAAATGAACTATTGCAAAAACACTTTTAAGAGTAATTCTGAATCATATAGTTCATCATTCCAAAAAATGATATTACCTTTTTCAGCAGCAACAGAAGTAACTAGTCGCAGCTTCTCAAAAGAGCTCATATTATGAAGACTCTGTTCCATGCCTTTAAAATCCTCCATGGTCAAGAAATCAGACATTATCGTTATTGCTTTTTCCTACATTTCAAACAAGAACATCCTATTTCTAATTGGTTAGAGTTTCAGATAAATCTATGTTCTGAGAATGTTTTTATAGTCTCAAACTTAAAGGAACCTATCAAAATCATATAAAACATCAACAACACAACATAACAAAAAATAGAGTGTTTCAGAGCATTATCTATGCTAAAATGAGTTCCATATTCACATCGGATCATTCCAAGTGTAAGAACTTTGAGTTTGCTATACTTAAAGTAAAAGATACAAATAATCAGTAGAATCTAATACACATATCACAAAATATCTATACATGAGTTAATTGTCATCCCACACTAAAATCTACAAGCTGACCCTACAAAACCCAAAATAATCTTTTTATAAAGATCTCAAACGCGCGCGCGAAGCGCGTGGAGTGTCCGAAAGAATAGAATTCAGCAAAAGGGTAACTGATTTATAACTATATATATATAACGATAAAGTATTAGGTCCCATTCAATAAAAACGAAAATTCAATCCCCAAGTTTTGCATTTAAAAAGTCACTGACTTTGTATCAAAAAAAAAAAAAAAAAAGTCACTGACTTTGCGTTTGATTGGTTTTTCCCATTCCATTCTATTTCACAGAATCAATTGACGTAACAAGGAGACAGGCGGAATATAAAAGCTCACAAATTTCTCCAAACGTGTATGAAGGAAGGCACGTTCTTTCCTGGTTTCCTCAGCTGGGTGGATGCTCTGTTTCGGTGCTATAAAAACAGAGACTGTGTTTATTCTGCTTATGTATAACACTTGAATTGGGCACCATAAGAAATTTGAAATTCTCAGATATTGACTTACCTCACAAGAAAGTGGTAAGTAAGTTGAAGCCAGATTGATTCTCTGTTCGTTTTGTGGCTTCAGAATACAGAAACGAGTTCACTTTTTGAACGTTGCTGAATGAGAGACAGAGTAATCGTTAACTGGGATGGGAAAGCTGATTGATTTCCAAGCCAATAAACAAAATCAGGAAGAATTGGTGGGAAAGCATGTGAATTCAATCCTGTTCGATCCAGGAAGCAAATCGTTTCCTAAATCCAGGAGTGTAAGTACGTACGTGTGTGTGTATAAAGTAATTAATGGTGCGTGCGTTAAGTGAATTATAGAAAAGAAGAGAGAAGGAAGTATTACTGCTTGAATCAGGGAAGCAGCTGACAAGGCCATAGGTATCGCCAACAAGTCTTTCACCCTTTAACCTTCGGTTAACTCGCCATTAATTAATTATCGCTCCTTTCTCTTCCCTTCTTTTTTCACCAAATTCTGTGCTTCTCAAGGGTATGCATTCAGGTTAACCTATTTTATAGATCCCTCATAAAAGTCTTTTGTCTGTATCCTACTCTGTCTTGCAT
>QFDD01005618.1:0-12086 GCA_006871305.1 Vachellia collinsii | reverse complement strand
TGGGCAGTAAAATCACGTGCTTTGGTTTGGTTGAAAGGCGGATGCATTGCATGTGGGGGTGGGCCACTTTCGTGGATCAATGAGGCAACCCACCATTTACAAATTACAAACATGCAACACAAAACGCCAACGTTTGTCCTGTCGTTTACTTCCTGTCCCTCCTCTTCCCCCACCATCCCACTTGTTCTCTTCTCCCCGTTTTCGCTCCATTATTATTCATTTTTCACTCTCACAACACACGTATCATTCCAATTTAGGACATGTTTGTTATAGTGTTAGAAACATATATTCATATTAGTTGAGATGAAACTATTCTTATATGCTTTTCTTTGTAGATTATAAATAACATTAAAAAAAAAACTTTCATCATTAATTCAAACGGACATATATTCTATCTCTTGAATTTATAGTCTTTTTTTCAAGCTTTTCAAGTTGAATGCGCATTTTTTTTAAATGACAGAGGCAAATACCCACAGCATAAAAGGTATAAGTGGAATTGAATCCGTCACCTTCATTTTATTTAGAAACTTTCATACCATTAAACGGCAAGGCCACTCACCTATACTTTTTTTCTATCTTGAACCTCATATCAAAGATCAACACATGGTATAAGATCTTTTTTTAAAAAAAAAGACTCAGGATACTCCTAAATCACTTTGGATGTGAAATCAATCTCTATCAGGCCATAAGCGTTAAGGTTATTAAAGCCCACGCAACAATCGTAATTCAAATATTTAAATTTGTGTTCTCCTCTTTATGGAGATAAGACTGTCTATGATTCCAATATACAGTTTGTTGGTACTCGGTAAGATTTTATATTATGAAAAGGAGGTTGAAATCAACTGTGTAGAGCCAATGGATAAGATGAGGCATGAATGTAATAGTAAGAAATCATGAACGCAAGTGGATTGAGATGGTAGCGAAGCATGGAGGTCCAACTGCGTGGTCCTCTCCACTGTACTGTGGCTTTGTTTTGTCATTTACGGAGGCTCCAATTCATGATTTTTTTGGGGGAATATGTTACAATTTATTATGTGATAAAGATGTTACGTTTTGTCACTTTTACATTTATTGTCGACAAACGGAGAACCCAAAACGTGGGATAAAACATTCAAGCCCACCCCCCCTCCCTCTCTCTCTCTCTCTCTCTCTCTCACACACACACAAAATATCATTCCACCTAACCAAAATATCTGCTGACCATGGCATCGCTCCTAAGTACTCCTACATCTTTTAGCTAGCTTAAAAATGATTTTATTTTCGACCTGCATTTCATTTTGTCCACCCTTATTTTGATGTATTTTATTATAGGGTTTATGCAGCAGAATAGTTGGTTTACTCTTAAGTGGTATGTATCGTGGTTTGGGAGGCTACCTATATTTAGGCGTTTCATCTCGAATTCTACAATTTCATTTTGCGCTTTCCTCTAACCCCAGTTTTGTTCTCCTCATCCCCAAGTTTTTTTTTTTTTTGTTAAACACAGATATTATTCTATTTGAGGCAATATCTTTTAAGAGATTATTAGACACTAAATGTTGACATTACTCGCAATGAAGATTCAGAGCACTGTGATAAAATAACCCATTTTGCTTGAGCCAACTTGTTAGTTCCTAACCCCAGTTAGTTCTATATTCAAATTCTTCAACTTGATCCAGCCTGGTCGATATGCTATCCTTGTATTGCTATTTCAGTTTCAGCTCATTAATTTTTAGGCCTGTTCAGTGGAGCATCTATAATGGACCCGGGAATACTTCCGCTTTACATGGCCCACTTTTAATGGGCATCAGGAGAAGGCCTTTTCAACTTCTCGTCAACCAATTGACCCAACCATCATTAACTTAAGGCTTAAGCTGTGCAAAATTTTCAAAACTGACATGCTAATTTTGTGGTCATTAAAATTGGACGATTGTGTCAATTAAGTTTAGCGAAAAGAACTAATCCCATAATAAATTAAGATTCAAATTTTCACAGGAGAGATGCACGTTGTGGTTCACTTCCTACTCTGTAGTGAAGATTCGAGCATTTTGATTACCATGCGACTCCACTAGAAAGTATTGTGAGGAATTTGGGCACTTAAAAGTACTTGAAAACATAAACTGGTGATAAGGATTCTTGGACTAGGCGTCTGTATCATGAATTATGTTCATTATTACTGTATTTTTCGTTTGTGGCTGATATCCTTCTCAAGATGGGTCTTTGGAGTAAGATTTCTGCATGTATTAAATGGCAGAGTGAGAATCATCAGTGGCGCAGCCAGAGAATAGCTTCAAGTACTTGGTGATTCAAGGAACTCTGATCTGATCAACGTGTTTGGGGCTCATTCCGAATTAAGAATCTGAAAAAGAATGTGTTTTTTTGGCAACTCTAGTCTGTTAACTTGTAGATTACAGCATTTGTTAATTTATTCTTTTAAAATATATTTTGAACAAAAAACTTTTTTTTAACAAATTACATTTTACCAAAATGTATTCTAAATCTAACGTTTATCTAAATATAAATATATTACGTTAAAATGTATTCTAGATAAAAATCATTTTTTAAAATATTGTTCCAACAGTCCAGGAGCTGCCAAGTAATGTGAATCTCAGAACAAGTTTCAGGGTTTAACCCCAAGAAGAAAGAAAAAATAAACACACAGGACAAAATCTCATATCACCTCAGTCTATTTGCTATGTGCTGCATCAGTAACATATTTTCACGATCTACCAGATCATAACCGTGCCTCCTTCTCCCAGCCTAAAAATCCCTTTCCAGTTTCTTCCAATCACTCTTCTCTCTCTTCGCCTTGCCCACTCTCCTTCCACTAAAACAAGAGTTCCTGATTACCAGATCACTGAAATGTTGACGACTTCACCAATAATTCCTTTCATCCGCCAAAATCATTTCTTATTCATCTTCCATCTTCCTATTCCCTTTCAACATCGATTTAGGGTCACTTTTATGTAAATCGAGACAAAACTTCTTTCATATATTTATTTCAGCCTGTTCCTAGATATACTCAGTACACTCCTCAAATCAATTTTCATTCTTTTTTACAAGTGCAGAGTTTGGGGGGAAACGACCATGGTCATCCGACTCTTCTGCCCCATAATCGCAGAGAACCCCTACTCCCAAGTGCTGAATTTTGGTAGGAAATGAAGATCAAAGCCACAGTTCTCTTCATCTACGTCGATGCCATAAATGCCAGTGTGAGAATGATCCGTCGTGTCTGAATGTCAAGAAAAATGCTCACCCTCCATGACATCCGAATCTTCTTTTTTGCAAAAAGAAAATTGAACACGCATGAATCCAACTCATCTTAGCCAGACCAAAATTACAGAGCAATACATAGAAGAGGATTTATATTTTTCAGAGACGGGAGAAAATCAGATTTTGAAAAGGGAAAAGGAAAAGAAAAGAAACGAAATAATAGAAAATCGAAATGAAAGTGATAAGAGTGTGAAACAGAAGAGAGAATAATGCGATTAGTCTTGTGAAATTTTACAAGAGTAATACCACTCATGTCTGTACTAGATTGAGAGTGATTTTGGAATAAAGATTGGTGTGGAGAAGCGGAAAGCACAAGGAAAAAAGCTTTTCAGTAATGATGCTGAGAAAAAAAGGTGGCACTACTTTTGAAGAAAGTAAAGATTAAAATAATTTAAACTGATGTAATTTTGTAGAAGAAACAGAGGGCAACAGGTAGATCAAGATGGCATGAGGTGGCGTGTTTCTACTGGACTGACTATAAATTAAGTGGCACTCAGGTGCATGGAAGAATTCCTCGTCTCTGTCGTGTAATGCACTTTTTCTCATTATCTTTAGCCCCACAACAATGCCAAGGAAAGATAGAAAACAACCTGTGTTTTCCGGTGTTCCCCGTCCCCCACAAAATTCTTTTGAAAGAAAGCTTCTTTCTCTTTGATTTACTTCACCCACAATGCCTTTGTCCTGAGGAAATTGTGCAGTTAGATGGATATTTACAGAAGCAAGCTATGAGCAATCGGCCTCACACCCAAAAGAACAAATGCAGCAAGAAGATTTGAACTAACACTTCATAAGCTTTCCTATCACTGCAAAACGCCAAAACCCGCTTCCGAAAACAAATAAAAAAGGGAACTTTGTTCCTTCCTAAATCTACAAAAAAATAAAGCACTCCAAGGAAACGAGCGGGTTATCGAGTGATTCTGGCGGCTCCGGCGGAACGTCCTCGTTTTTCTCCTCAGCTTTCTCACTCCCACCATTCTCCACTGTTTTTGCCAGTGGCTTCACCTGGTTCCGACCACTGGTGGAATTAACCACCCTCGACCTGTTTGACGGCGACTTCGATCTTCGGCCAGATGCCTCACCGCTGTCGCGGCGGACTCTGCCGGAACCCACATTAGGCTTCCTGGTCACCACCTGACCAGATTCCCTCCCGCGAACTGACCTCGTATTAGCCTGACTCTTCTTCTTTTCCGGTGAAGGCTCGGATCTTCTCGCCGGAGACTTGGGCCTCCTTTCTCTTCCGTCAGAGCTGTCGATGCTGCACGAACGCTTTCTGGGTACATTACTTGACGGAGGTTGATTCAGCCTCTTACTAGTAGCTTCGTCCTCCCTCTTCACTGCAATCGGAGTAGTCGTAGCAGCGGTGGTGCCTGTGGTGATGGTTGAAAAGCTCTCGTTAAAGCTGCGTATTTCTGATATTTGAGACACCTCAGAGACCTCGTCAACTTTTTCAAATTTTCCGACCTGGGGCTCAATCACTGCCATCTGTGTGCTTCTTTCGTTGACCAAAGTGGAAGCTTGAGGCTTGGAAATGGGTGTTTCAGAGAGAACCTCCTTCACAGCTTCCTCCATCAGAGGTGGTGGCGGTCCTGGCGGAGCTTGATTGTCAATTTCATGAGTGGCATTCGATTTCTGTTCAAGGGATCTCGGATGGCCTTGCTGGATATTGGAAGGATCTGGGTGATTTTGTTCTGGGCATTTAGGAGTGCTGATGCAGCAACCCATTTGAATGGAACAGGAGGAAATCTATCGCAGAGATCTCAGAATGAGGAGGAGTGATTAGAAGAAGAAGAAGAAGAGTAGTGTTTGAAATTGCATGGCTGGGATTCGAGGATTTTGAATAACAGGAATGGCCGTTTGTTCTAATGTACGTTTGTTTTGGTTTTCGAAGTCTGTAAAAGTTGCAAGGAAGGAAATGAGGTCAGTTTGAGAGGGAGCAGTGAGTGAACACACAGACGAGTGGCATAAAACATGTCTTTTTTTTTTTTTTTGATGCAACATAAAGCATGTCTGAATACCCCCCCCAAAAAAAAAACAAGAAAAGGAGCAAGCTTGATGCTGGTCGTGATTAAAGGAAAGCAAGACTTGGTTTTCATCGCCACAAACACCATAATTAGATTCATCACGACCTTGAAACATAATCATCTTAAGATGTTAAATATTTTTCAAAAAACATATTAAGAATAAAAATGTATATTTAGTTTGTTGATAGTTGAAGATTACCCCAGATGTGTTTCATCAGTTTTGTCCTCATCCCTATTGTTTTTAGTGTTTTATGACAACATTTGATGTTAAATATTTGAAATGTTAGTTACTAATTTTCTTTTGTTAAAATAGTTTTTTATGTAACTGAAATTCAAGTTTTTTGTGAGTGAATATTTATCTCATCATTATGCATTTTCTACTTTGTCGGCCATGAGTTTGAATTTAGTTAATACTGATGTTTATTAGTGAATCAGTAGTTTATGTTAAAAAGAGTGAAACTTTACATGTATAGTGTATACATATATGGGTAACTTTTTTAAGCCGCAAGGCCTGCATTGAAAAACGGAAAAGGAAGCCTTTTCCCCTTAGAAAGGGCAAAAAAAAGGCTTTTAAAGTTTTCTTTACAAATTACAAAGTTGTCTCGCCATTTTTTTTTCTCTTTAAGTAAATATTGTATTAGTGTTAGTTGGTGCTATTTGTCAAAGTATTAATAAATTATATTCACATAAGTTAAGATATAACTCATTTTATATATTTACTTTATAGATTATAAATCACATTAAAAAAGTAATTTTTATTATTAATCGAAACAGTTGTGTTAGATAAATTCCCCAGACTATTGTAAAAAAGGAAGTTCCGTTGACCTTTATAGATCATCAAGTAGGACAAAATTCAAATTTCATAACTCCATCATATAGCACATATTAGTGAAAATTAAGAGTTATTTTATGCTTCTTTTCACGAATGATGAACAGTTCCTTCAACGGTCTGAAAACCGATCAAAAGGTTTCATACAATAATCCAGAAGCTAACCTTGGACAAGAGCCAAGGACTGTCAATGTCATTTTAAAATTAACTCTTCCCTTGTGTAGATTTCTAAAGCGTCCTTGCAATTAAAAAAAAAACCTTTTCATTGCAACTTTCAGCCATTTAAAAAATTGATGGCTTCATACAAATATAAGCATGCATAATCCTGTTCAGGCTTGTTCATGAGACAATTGGTTTTGAAATAACATCATTTTGAGCATCAAATGAAATGTATGTCACTTGAGTAAATTCAAATTACAAGTTCACAATCACGTAAATTTCCACTTATACATGCTAAACCGACAAATATGTTATATAACTATCAGTTTGTGAGAGGTTCATTTTGATTCAAAGAAATTCAAAAAATACATTAAAACTTAAAATTTAAAAATAATTAATTAAAAATCTGATTATTCATATTAGGGACCAAATTATTGAACTCATTGCTAGCAGTAGGAAGCAAGACAGATTTATTTTTTGGTAAAACAAAAATATTTTGAGATACTATAAGACATTAAATATAAACATTTTTTTCAACGGAAATTCATATCTTAACTCATCACGTTATGAGATTTTGACCTATTTTGTTAAACCCAACCTAGAGAGCCTAAGATTTTAGTCGTAAACAAAAAGAAAGAATTCATGCCTCAGGAGCAGATGATATTTCAAGTTGGGCACATAGGAAGGATCGTTTAATTCGTTAATGCCTATGGCCTGGACACAGCTCAAAACTAAAACACAGCTTGAAACCACGACCCCACCAAGATTTGCCTTCAGAGCAGAGTATTACTCTTTGCATTTATTTGTAAAAGATAAATCAAAGCCTTTTTTCTTAACCTTACCATAAAAACTACTTTACCCTCAATAAAACATCACTCCCTCCCTACATGTGGAGTATTATATTACAATCAGAGCACGACAGCCCCATAGGGCAAGTGGAACATTGGAATTTTAATTTTCATCGCCCATCAAATTCCAAACAGCCTAGAGGAATGCTAGAGTCGAACAATTATTCGCCTCAGACGCATGGTTTTCAACAAGTAAAATAAACTTTTTCCTTCAGAAAACCTGCCGATCCCTCTCTAGTGGTACATGGCTTAATACTATGCAAAAACGGTTATAAAATCGAATTGACACCAATAGCTCTAAATAAAATTACACAGTATGATCTGAGAGATAAAATTCATAGAATTACAGAAGTTGCTGTTAATAGCACGGGTGAAAGAGAGCAAAATTAGAAGGAAATAATGGTGAAGATGTGTTGAAACAATCACTGAAATGGGGGAGGGAAACTTATTTCTCAACGAATCTCAATATATATCAACCGTTCGGATAAGGGAGGAAAAGATTTCTTGGGTCGGGCCCATTCATATCATTTTACAGATAGTTTACAGATGGCATGAGCATCATCTACAATACAAAGGCTTGAGCCCCTTCTTACATATGAAACATGTAAAAAAAATCGTGTCAAGTAACGAATGGAAAAGGAATTTTCAACTAGAGGCTGGAAGCTTAGAAGGAGATGCGGTCCGGTCTGACTCAATCATGGATTTGATATAAAATTCACCTGCTTTATATGATGACCTCACCATGGGACCGGATGCTACATATCGAAACCCCTGTCACAAAACGTAAAATAAAACACATCATTCATACCATATGATCGTATGTTAGTATATACATCTGTCATAAGAGAAAGAAAAAAGTAGCTTTTTGTATATAAGAGTTTTCCCACAAATTATTGCTACAAGCTACAATAATTCAAAGACAAAGGCACCATTATTACACTGGCATGGTTGTCAAGTTTTGGAATGCCAGATACAGTGTTACACCTAGATCACTGCACGCAGTGACACTAAGGCATGTTGATTGCAAGATTGAAAAGTAAGGCATTATCCACCATGAAGTGGCAACGTACTGACAATACTCTGAACAAAGAATGAATCTTCATCTGTACTAAGCACCAGATTATGAGCAGACATGCTAATTGGAAGACTGATAAGTAAGGCATTTTAATAGCCGACATATATTATGAGAACCAGGCCCCAGGATAGTTATCCTTTTTGAAAGTTTTTTATATAGTCTTTGTATTCTAAAAAAGAAGGAAAGAAAAAGAACAAATCTGAAGCAAGGAATGGCACCTGAAAACAAAAGGCTATAGAGGTTAAAGGGATGACACTGTATTTTCCTTCCACAACTTTTTGCATATATATGGACGCTTAACGAACCTAAAATGTTTCAAGTTACATTATTTGATTCAAATATCTATCTACACTGACAAGTACCTTGAGAAAAACCAAATGTTTTAGTGATATTATAGCAATGCAATTACAGGATACCAACATAGTTATGATAACAAGAATGGGTACTCCTATGAATAACCAGTGACTCACCTACCAATAAATGTAAGCATGAAACATTCCTTTGGTTAATAGAAATGTAAAATATATTTCTTCAGAACCGCTAGAGCAAAAGCTAGAAACTTACCATGTCCATGCCGAGCATCCGATACCTCTCAAATGCCTCAGGTGTAATGTATTCAGATACTGGCATATGACGCTTTGAAGGTCTCATATACTGACCAAATGTCATCACATCAACACCAGCTGCTCTCACCTTCTCCATCGTCTTTACAACCTGATCAGGTGTTTCCCCACAGCCTAACATGATTGATGTCTTGGTGAGGGTTCCAGCTGGTGCATAATCTTTGGCCATCATAAGAACATCAATAGACTGCTTAAAATTAGCGCGATGATCCCTTACAACACTCTGAAGCTCCTCCACTGTCTCAATGTTATGTGCAAAGACATCTAGTCCTGATTTGGCAACCTTCTCTACACAGCCAGCATCTCCACGGAAATCAGGAACTATAACAACAAAAAAGTGCATCAGCTGTCATAGGGAAGAAGTTGGCATTGCTTTCAGAAAATGGCTTTCAATTTAAAAAAAATAAAATCCCCCAATGGTATCCCACCTTAACATACACACTGAACATTACAATGGAATCACATAAATACGAGCTTAGCCCACCCACCCCAGATAATTTCTGGACAATGTTTCAACTATGAGGTTACTTTTGACGAATATGACTTCAGCAATCTGTTTTTCACAGCCAACTAAAATTCGGAGAGCATACCTAAAGCTTCTATGAGCATGCTTGGCTTCAATTCCTTCAGCTTTTGCACTGTTTCAGAAAAATGACCACTCCCTTGATCCGGTAAATCATCACGATCAACACTGGTTATGACCACGTATTCCAGACCCCATGACGCAATTGCTTCTGCCACATTGGTCGGCTCCTCAGGGTCAGGTGGGGGAGGAGTTCGAGATGTCTTCACATTACAAAATCTGAACATTAGAAGATGAATTGTTCGACTTCAGGTCAACGAAGAGGGAAAGAGATATTTGAGGCGCAGGTAAATACACTATTTTGAAACATACAGAACATGTCAGGCAGTAAAAGATATACTCAGTCATCGTAATTCAAAATCATTTCCTGATACATAAAGAACCAAAAACACTTCAGACAATGTAAGTAAAGTCGACAATGAACAGAAGCATGCTCTGTAACCTGCAACCTCGAGTACAAGTATCTCCCAAAATCATGATGGTTGCGGTAGCAGTCCCGGTCTCACCGCCAGACCAGCACTCACCCAAATTTGGGCACCTGGCCTCCTCACAAACCGTGTGAAGCTTCAATTCCCGAAGTTTCTTCTTGATCTGCACATACTTCTCTCCACCGGGAATCGATTCCTTCATCCATTTGGGCTTCGGTATCGGCTTCTTCTTCGTGCCAACCTCGACAGAGTACGAGTTATTCGACTTCAGTTCAACGAAGTCGGAGAGAGATGGCGATTCCTCCGCAAGCCGAGCTCGGAGACCCGCAAGAGTCTGAGGATATTGAGAAGGGAAGCTGGATGGTGTGGTTGTGGACGATGAGGAAAAAGGTTTGGCAGCGGAATTGAGGAGTCGGGAAACGGTTCTGATGCGGGAATACATGATCTCTCACCGAGCCTCTCTGAGAGATAACCAGAGATCGAATGCGCAGAGGCAAGAGGATGAGGATGATGTGCGTTCGGTCATGCTCTCAGTTTGAGCGATGAACATAGCGCAAACAACCTCCACCAACCAGACTATGGGCCGAAGCATCGAGTTGAATTGACGACCCAACATTGGGCATCTTATTGGGCTCTTCCATGTAAGAAATAAAGATTGGGCTTAAAAAAGCTTCCTGCCGACTGAAGTTGCTATTATAGGCAGCTGCATGAGAAGTTTAACACCTGACGGTGGAATTTGCTATTTTCCTTGTGAATTAATAAAACTTATTATTATTATTAATGGAGGTTGGGTTTAACGAAAAAGTAATCCTCAAAACATTAAAGTTTGAATCCATATTAAAAGATAAAGATGTGCATATATTTAGTGACTCTCAATGACTTGAACATGATTAGCTTGGTAGATATGTGTGCCTAACCAAAAAAGAAAAACAATGCTTACTGGTGTACTATTATTGTCAGAGTCAAATATGAGCATTTCAATATTTACATATTGAATGTTGACCGCAGATCTTGTGCGAGAAATTGCGAGAGAAACATTGGACGTTGACCAGCATTTGTTGTGGTGGTTTTATATGCTGAGTCACATAAATTCATATGTTGTGAATTAAATTATTCATAACGTTGTCTGGTCGAAAAAATCATCCCAAGTCGAACTATAAAAGTCAATTCTTAATAATTTGTATACAGATTACTTTTGAAGGCAAAATCCGGCCAATGGAATCAAACTAGGAAACACCCTTTCACTTACCGGAAACCTTTTTATAATTCACGCCAGTGGCAGTGGATAGGTACATGAACCATATGATAAATAATATTTAATACAAAATTGTGAAGGTTGATGGTAAAAAAAAGAAATATAATAAGAAGACTGAACAGTGAATAAGATGGGAAATGGGGGGCTGGGTAGGTGATATCTGGGATAAGGGGGCTGATTAACAAGTGGGACGTCAACTTAAAAGAGAATATGTTATGGGATATATGGTCTTTGGTCTCCCTAATTGGATATGCATGTCTGGTTTTCCTGTTGGAATATGTCAAGAAAAGCGAAAGACAACGACATCAAATCCGAGCTTGTGTGAGTGGTGTAGGTTGTTAAGTGCATCAATAATAATAAATCGTTATCAAAATTTTAAAAGGATTCCAGAAACCTCTTTTAATAGAGTCAATGGAAACACATGCTATCCAGTAGAAAATTAAACCTTAATTTATAATTTTGTAAAAAGAAAAAGAAAAATTTAAGATCTTCCACTCGATGTTGATAGAAGTAAAAGCTCTGAAACAACTCATCCATGTTAAGACGAGCGTTGAGCACTTTGGATGGACTGGGCACTTACTGCCAAATATCCAAACATGTCGGCCGGCAATTTCTCAGAATTAACGTTGGCCTCTTGGGTGCTGGGATTGATTAGCTTGGCTCACTAAGCACCCTATTATATAAATATAATGTAAGTCATAATCACATAGCCCCAGTATTAACTATATAGCGTGTGGGTCTAACCCAACTGCTGCCTGCTGATTGCGACATGTTCATTCTATGTTCTCTCCAATCCTTCTAAGCTACTTAATAAATTTGAATGGATTAAAAAGGTATTAAAATAAAATTGAATATGATCCTTCTAAGGTACTCATATATATATATATATATGCCGAGACTTTCTAAGATACTCATACGTCCAAATATAACATTAAATTATATAAGACTAATTTGGAAAAATCTCTCATAAATGAACGTTTTACCTAATTTTGTTAATTTATGTAAATTGATTGATT
>QFDD01005617.1:0-16428 GCA_006871305.1 Vachellia collinsii | reverse complement strand
CTGCGCACAAGATATAGCAAAGAGCAAAGAATCTCCATGTCTCCAATGACTTCCCCAAAGGTGAAACTTGTTCTTAGCTTTGGCAGAATTATAAGCACACTGATATATAAGAATATCCATTAGACTTGTGGGTGCAGATAATTCTGAAGAGAGGAGAAACATCAAGCGTGTCATAGTTCAGATGTTTCAGAAAAATTGTGATACACTTTCAAGTACCTGAGCTAGCCGAGCTAGCAGATACAAAGCTAGTGTACGCCTCCTATTTGAATCATTTAATGCCAGGATAGATAAACCAGCAACTGAACCTGCTAAAATTCTGTCCCATCATCCCCTCAAACAAAGTCATAAATAAGTGATGTGTGCGTAGCATCATTAGGCAACAACCAAGCATTACAGCACCAAAAATAAAATGAAATTTAAAAAATCTTGTGAATAAGTTACAAAAGATATATAATCTGCAACTTACGTATTCAGTGGCGCCTCCTTCTTTCTCAACTTTCTCAGTAAACATCTAAGGGCATGATATGATCCAGTAAAACCACCAAAAAGTAAACCAATACGACATGCTTCTTCTCTTACAATTAGATCTTTTTCTGAAACAAGTTGCTGGGGGGAAGGAAAAGCATATCATCACACATTTCTTCCTTTAGTATTAAAATAAGAAATCCAACATAAATCATGGTTACTACTTCCATAAAAAATGCATTAGTGCAAAGATAGAAAGACAAAATTCTTTCATATTCTTAGCCACAAAGTCCCCCTGGGCTAAGCTCAGTTGGACTCGATTAGTTTGGGATTTGGTACAGGCCCTAATGAGTTGCATTCACGCAAAAATAATAAAGGCATACTCGCAACAATAATGCTCCTTAATGCCCAAAAGGATGCAATGAGTTTTCTATAAGCATAAAATCCCACTTCCAGCATCGCCACTGTTTGATTAAACTGGGAACCAATGCCAGATTAAAATAAAAACAACTTTCCGCCCCAAATTCATTCACTTCTGCCATTGATCTCAGACTGAAGGAACCCAAAATGATAAGGAAGTTAAAAGCAGAAGTCAGACAGCAGCATCAGTGATCACAAAACAGCCAAGCTCCAATTCGCTTCTTACCTTAAGATCAAGAAGAGAAGAGTACGACTGGCCCCGAGCGAGCTTAAAAGCGCGAAGCAGAATTCCAATACCAACCCGGACGCCATACGAGAGCAAGAAGCTCTGGCAGAGATTACCTACAGCGTGAGCGACACATGATTCGTCAGGACTGTGATCGCAGGGAGGGCAATCCCGGTGGGGCTGATGGTGCAAGCGAGCAGCAGCACGGCGCTGACGACGCTGCAGCTCCTCGATTGCCTCACGGAGGCGCTCCTCCGCCTCGTGAAGGCGTCGCTCGGCGTCGGAATTGTCCTGGAGCGGCGGTGAGGGAGGAGAGGATACGGCCATATTGGAGCAGCAAGTGGAGGCAATCTTGTGGCATCTGAAAGCGTTTTCGGGGTTTAAAGAGAGACGAAGAAGCTAACAATGATGCATAACACAGGAAATTGCCAGCGTTTTGAAGCTAAAAGGAGCCATCATCCTCAATCTTCATCCCTAATTACTCATCCTCCTCGCTATTTTGGAGCAAGACATTCGATAACTTTATTAGTCCTCATCAAATTAGGTTGACGTGATCCTGCAATATGCAACTTTTCGTAAAAGACAAAATAGTTTTTTTGAGAAAAAAAAATATAAAATGATGACATAAAATTGGGGAAATTAACATGAAGTTCAAACATGTATTTAGCGGCTGTTATTTTCTACATTTAAATTTTTTATGACATTTTTTACTAATCACATTCTTTCATTAGTACCTCATTTTGATTTTCCTAAGAAAATTTATTTCTTTATTATTAATATAAAAGTAAGAACCTCTTATGCTCATAATTATGTCATTATAACTATTTAATTTTATCTCAACCCATTTAGTATAACTAACTCAATTATTTGCTGTCTTGAACTTTATTCAGGTAGTTTTTGTTGAACCAGTTTCAAATTCCAATAGCTTTTTTTTTCCTAGTTAGATCAAATAAACATGTTCTAACTTCAAATTTGTTTCATATTTTCTTTCATTTGTCCCAATGACCTTCTTGTATATCCAATTATACTTTGTTTTCATTGTCAAAGTTTCTGGCTTTGAATTCCATATATAAATACTCTTTTATAATTTACAAAGGGCCAGCTAGCGACACTCCTTTTTTTTTTTTTAATCAATAGGAACCACTTGATGTGATGCACCTCGGCTTATATTTCTTATAAATAAAGAGTAATATATTTCTTTAACAAATTTAACCAACATTTCGTTAAGTTGTGAGGACTAATGTAAGTTACTTCAAGTATAAGTATCTTTATATATTTATTTATTGTCTTTAACAATTTTAATCAACATTTTGAATAATGCAAGTTATTTTTACTATAACTCAACAAAACATGACTACTAAAATTAACTACTACTCTTTTTAACTCAAACCACGTTATTTCAAATTCAGCAAAAGAATATATAAAATCCACAATCTACTCATTAAAACACCTAACCAACCAATTAGAAGATTGATTCATGCATACCACCGATTTGATTCCAGTCGAGTTCTCATCTCATAAGGGGGAGAAAGGTTTTGCCTATTTGAGTGATTCATGCATACCACCGATTGATTCCACTTTCCCGCTTGTTAAATAGGCTTAGTTTAGAGAAAATTAGTGTTTTAATCCGTTTTAGTCCGATTGTAATTCAGTTCCTATATTTAAACTCGATGCAACTTAGTCTCTGTAATTACTGTTGTAAATATTGTTTGTGGGTGTATCAAAGGAAGAGTCCCACATTATTTGGGATTATGGAATCCAAGTTGATGTATGATAAAATATGATCTTGAACTAATAAATAAGTAAAGAGGAGGAAAGAGCTTGCACATAATAAAAGATACTGGAGACAAATCGTACAATTTTCCCTTACCCTTTATACGCAAGTTAAATGTGTATTCATCATTTTTTATTAAATTTTTTTTATAAAAATACAAGTATTATTTTGAATGAATTTTGATTAAAAAATAAATAATATCAGTTTACTAGCCTTTAATTGTGATTTCAAAGGTTTCACAATTATATTTAAAGGTTGATTTCTTAGATCAAGTTTTATTGCTTCTAATACTCATAATTGGGGTTGAAGGCATATATGCACGTTGGAACACAATAAGAAGAAGAAACGGTCTTCTCTTTGTGGTTTTAAATCCATTAATATTGATGTTGATGTTTTAAATGAGCATTTTAATTGATATCTAGTCAATCTTTGTGACATTGACAACATCTCTTTTTCAAAAGCAACCTGTGAAGATTCAAAGTAATAAGGGTTAAACATATTTTTGGTCCCTATAGTTTACCTCAATTTGGGTCTTAGTCTCTGAAATTTAAAAGTGATGGTTTTGGTCCCTCAAGTTTACTTTGTTTAAAACTGTTAGTCCTTATAGTTTTAAAAGGTCCCTGTACTTTTAACTAATTTTATTTTTGATCCCTATATTTTGAATGAATTTTGGTTTTAATCCTTATACTTTGAAAAAAAATTTATTTTGATTCCTTAATTTAACTGTGTTAATTAACGTAGTCAAACATTTAGTCCCTAAAACTACAAGGATAAGTTATACAACAATTTTTTTTCATGTTACCTTCTTCAGTTATTAAGAAATTTCACAATAATTAACGGAATTAGTGACACATAAGTAAAATTAACTGTATTAATATTAGGTGTAGATCCTTTTTAAACTATAGGGATTAACAGTTTTAGACAGAGTAAACTTAAGGGACCAAAACCACAACTTTTAAACTTCAGAGACCAAAAACTAAATCAGGGTAAATTATAGGGATTAAAAGTAGGTTTAACCCAAGTAATAACCTTTATGGTTTTTAAAACTCCAAGACAAGGTATTTATTGTGTTTTATAGCCAACTTTCAAAACTGACCGAATGAAGAAATTGTTGGAAGCAAGATAATATGATTTTGAATTGTATCATCATTATGCTTTGTGGCTGAGTACACAACTGACACATTCATGCTCTTGAAACCAAAAATTTATTTGTTAATGAGGTGATGAATGGTGTTGGTAATAGAGGCCTATGTAAGACATTATTTATGAGAGGCCAAACACACAGCACTTGAGTTTTCATGCACCTTTCTTCCTCCTTTGGCATATTATTCTACCTGCTGAGTTATATTATTTTTGTTGTTCTGCTCACCTTGTCTTGTAGAAAGAATTTGTTTAATTCTGGGGAGTGCCGCGTATTGCTTAACCGGTGGTTGCCGAATAGCTTTTAAGGACAGTGTCCTTGGACGCGACTCGGATAAATTTATTTTTAGCAGGTGTTACCATCTACAATCTTAAGAGCTATATAATCATGGACTCACAGAACATTGCAACTAGTCCCAATGATAATGTCACGGTCTCTATTTCGACTGCAGTGCCCCTTCCAAGGTCGTTCCCTTACACTCTCCTAAATATGCATGGAGTAGCTACTGCCCTCACACAGTCTGAGCCAACGATTGATGCTGATCAAGCCTAAAAGGATGTTTGGGTTTATGCCAATAAGGTTTGAAGACACACTTTGATTAACACTTTGTCTAATGACCTTTTCTATGTTTATTGGGTCTACAAGGAGGCGAGTAAGATATGGGAGTCTCTCATTCTCAAGTATACTGCTAAAGATGCCGGTAAACAAAAGTTCGTAGTGGGAAACTTTTATAAGTGGGAGATGACTAATGAGAAGGACATAAAGCTCCAAATCAATGAGTACCACAAGTTATTCAAGGAGCTCAAAGCTGAGAAAATCAACCTTCCGAATGAGTTCGTAGAAAGTGTGCTAATCGAGAAGCTACTTGAGATGTGGAGAGATTACAAACAGCAATTGTAGCATAAGCAGAAGCAGTTATCCTTGTAAGATTTGATCACTCATATTATTATTGAAGATACAAACAAAAAGGTAATAAAAGTTGCAAAAGGGAAGGAACCGTTTGCCAAGCAAATCTAGTGGAATTAAAACCACACTCCAAGAGGTATGATTACAAAAAAAAAAAACCAAAACAAATCTGGTTACGAGCCCAAAGACTTTAACCTCACCTTTAAGAAAAAGGGAAATTGTTTTGTTTGTGGCAAACCAAGGCACCATGCAGCACAATGCAAAAGGAGGGGTACATGAGGCAATTCTCAAAGAAGCAATGATCCTCCTAAGCCAAATGTGAATTTGGTTGTAGTAGACGATGCCAATAATGATGAAGTCATTATTGCAGTGGCTTCTCAGGCCCTCCTGATCTTTGATGTGAAAAAGTGGGTGGTAGATTCATGAGCCACCAAGCACATATATGCAATTAAAGAGATGTTTACCTCCTCTGAAGAAGGGAGTGACTGCATCTATCTCGCTGACTCTTAAATTGCTAAGGTTCAAAGAAGAGGGAAAGTGATACTTAAGCTCACATCGGGAAAGACCCTAGCACTAAATGATGTGCTGTATTTACCTGATGTCAAGGAAAACCTAGTTTCAATGACTCTGCTTGTGAAGGCTGGGATTAAAGTGTCTTTTAAGTCTGACAAGATTGTCATGACAAAGAATAATGTGCTGATTGGGAAAGGCTATTGTAACCAGGGACTGTTTGTGCTAAATGTTGCTGAAATGAATGATAATGCATCTTATTCTGCTTATTTGATTGATTCTTTTGATATATTGCATGGTAGATAAAGGCATACAAACAGGTCCTATATAAAGAGATTGCAACATCTTGGGTTAATATCTAAAATTAAAAATAATGGTATTAATAAATGTGAGGTTTGTGCAGAAACCAAACAAACTAAGAAAACACATTTTGCTACTAAAAGAGAAACTGAGTTATTGTCATTAATTCACACTGATTTAGGGGATTTGAAACAAATGAGACAAGAGGTGGGAAAAGATATTATATAACTTTTATTGATAATTTTTCAAGATATACTAGAGTATATTTATTTAGAAATAAAGATGAAGCTTATGAAAAGTTTATTTTACATAAAGAAGAAATAGAAAATCAACTTAATATAACAATTAACATAGTTAGGTCTGATAGAGGAGGGAAATATTTATCTTTAAACGATTTTTGTGAAAAATAAGGAATAATTCATGAAGTAACTCCTCCTTATTCACCAGAGTTTAATGGTGTTGCCAAAAGGAAAAATAAAACTTTAAAAGAAATGATAAACGCTTTACTCATGAGTTCTGCTGCACCTGATAACCTGTGGGGTGAAGCTTTATTATCTGCTTGTTTTTTACAAAATAGAATTCCTCATAGGAAAATCAATAAGATACCATATGAGTTGTGGAAAGGTTTTGTACCTAACTATCGATACTTGAAAGTGTGGGGGTGTCTTGCTAAAGTTTTGTTACCTGATTCTAAAAAGAGAAAAATCGATTCTAAAACTTCTGACTGCATGTTTATTGGTTATGATCAATAAAGTGCTGCTTATCATTTCTTAGTTTTGAAAAGTGATGTTTTGGATAGTAACACAATTATTGAAACAAAAAATGCAGAATTTTTTGAACATATATTTCCTTTGAAAGTTGAGCATGTTCCTAAAAGAATTGAAAGTCCTATTTCTTCTTTTGAACAAATTTCAAATGAAAGTTCAGTTGGGAATTTACTAAAAAGTAAAAGAAAAAGAAAAGAAAAATTTTTTGGAGATGATTTCTATTCTTATTTGGTGCAAGATAAACCCATAAATTTTTATGAAGCAATTTCTTCTGCATATGCATCTTTTTGGAAGGAAGTCATAAAAGCTGAAATTGATTTTTTAATCAAAACAAAACTTGGGTTTTGATTGACTTGCCTCCAGGAACAAAACCAATTGGTTGCAAATGGGTTTTTAGGAAAAAAATACTTTCCTAATGGAACAATTGATAAATATAAGGCAAGATTAGTAGCCAAAGGTTTTACTCAAAAAGAAAATATTAATTATTTTGATACCTTTTCTCCTATAACACGGATTTCTTCTGTTGGAATCCTTATTGATTTAGCCTCGATTCATAAACTTTTTATTCACCAAATGGATGTCAAAACTGCATTTTTAAATGGTGATTTAGAAGAGGAGATTTATATGGTACAACCTGAATGATGTGCCATTCTTGGGCAAGAAAACAAAGTAACTTTGAAAACTTGTTAAGTCTTTATATGGTTTGAAGCAAGCACCTAAACAATAGCATGAGAAATTAGATCAAGTTTTGCAAAGTGGTGGTTTTTTTACTATTAAAGTAGAAAGGTGTGTTTACACAAAACTTATAAATGATTATTGTATGATAATTTGCTTGTACATGGATGACATGCTTATTTTTTGTACTAGCATGGATGTGCTTGAGACAAAACATTTTCTTGCTTCAAATTTTGATATGAAAGATTTGGGTGAAGCAAAAGTAATTTTGGATGCAAAGATCTTAAGGAATGATAATGGTATCTTACTTTCTCAAGAATATTATGTTAAAAAAATTTTGAGAAAGCTTGACCAATATGATGAATCTCCTATGAGTACTGCTTATGATTCTAATATGCATTTAATCAAGCATGAAGGAGATCCAGCTGCTCAATCTAAATATGCACAGATTATTGCAAGTCTGTTGCATTTAATGAATTATATCAAGCCAAATATAGCATATAATGTATGTAGATTGAGCAGATATACTCATTTCCAAGCAGTGAACATTAACAAGCTCTAGTGAGGGTATTGAGGTACCTCAAGAGTATCATGCACTATGGTATCCATTATAGTAGATTTTCAGCTATATTAGAAGGATACAATGATGCTAGTTGGTCTCTGACTCAATGAGATAAAATCTACTAGTGGCTATGTTTTCACTCTTGGTGGTGGTTGTATGACATGGAAGTCAGCTAAATAAACTATCATAACCAAATCCTCAAAGGATTCTGAGCTAATTGTTATGGAATTAGCTGGTTCTAAGGCTGAGTGGTTGAAATTCCGCTAGGTGAAAAACCAACTTCATTAGTGTCTTTACATTGTGATAGCCAATCATAATAGCTATGACAAAGAATAAAATCTTTAATGGTAAGAGTAGACATATTCGATTGAGACATAATATTCTAAGGTAGCTGCTAAAACATGGTGTGATCTCAATTGATTATGTGAAGTCTGAAGTGAACCTTGCATATCCTTTGACTAAACCCTAAGGAGGAAACAAATCAGTGAAACATCGAGGGGAATGGGACTGAAGCCAATCTGAAATTAACAGCCATGACAATCCAACCTCTGTTATTGGTGATCCCATGAAGGAGGTTCAATGGGTTTACAAGTTGTTTGCTAGTTCTGATAGCACTAAACATATTAATAATCTCTTACTATTGGTGATCTCACATCAATTGGGAAGGGGAACGAAGCACGCCTTATAAGGCGAAGCAAGCAAATATTATCCCTTTTTGTAGTGTAGCCAAGAGTAGAGTTTTGTGTCTCTGGGTGTGACCTTAGTGCCTAGAAAATGCGTCCACGAGAGAAAAGTGCACACACTCTTATAAGGCGTGCTTCATTCCCTTTCCCTACCAATGTGGGACTCTTACATCATATGTTTGAACTCATACATGTGTTCGTTATCATAATCAAGATTCACATGTGGGGCCTATTTGCTTAACCGAATTAAGACATGCACGCCACAATCTCTCTACATCCACCATGAATGTTACCTTTGAATTACTTGAAAACATATTGTACTTACACAAAACATCAACAAATTAAAGCGCACACAGATTGTTTTGTTGTGGAAAATATGCCCAATTGATATCACTTTCAGTCTTCTTTTGACTGAAATTGGGTTTAACTAGGTGCATGATATCATGAAATTGATTCTTCTAGAAAAAGAATTTGTAGCGTACACCATTTGATGATTAACACTTTAAACATATAAGAAAATAAATTGTTATCCTTTCACATGCGTTGAGCACGGTTGTCATGGCATCTTCGATTGCACCTTTTTTCTGATATTTTTTCTTTACATCAACATTGGGCTTCAATGAGTCCAACACATAGAAATTCATCATTTTAGGCTCAAGCGCAAGACAAAACCAATGTGCATTCACAAGTGTGGGTTCGAAGATCAAAACACAATCTTCTATGTTGTCACTTGCCATGTTAATGGGTTAGAAGCCATAATTGACTGCAAAACATCAAATTGTTAGTGTTACATCACATATTGACTGACTAATAACCTAGCAACAAGCTCACCATAAAGTCAGCATCGAAAATGTGACGTTTGACTGGTCCTTCCTTCTTCATGTTGGCCACTAATGTCTTACAAACCAGTGACATCGGTTGCAATATTAATTTCAACAACATAGGTACATAAATAATGTCTCCATTCCATTATATAATATTAGCTTGTATTACATGATTCATTTCAACAACATACTCACTTACCCTATTACCTATTCTTTGAATTCCACCAAGCGTATGTAGTTGATCTTGGGTGATTTCTTCATCAAATATTGTAACCAAAACCCTATGCAATGTACTTAGTATCATATGCTATATAGCATGTTAATAATATCTACAACTAGTCTAGTGCAATACTACATCGACATATACAAATACTACATTTAAACTCACTTGTCACCCTCTTCCATGGAGCACATATGAGATACCATGTTGAAAAATGTTTCTTTCTCCTCCATGGGCATCTTCCTCCTCTTATTTGACTTTGTCAAAATCCATGGAGAAATAGTTGCTAGTTTCTTTGTCCTCTCCAATCTTCGTCCCTCTTCTCCCTTCTCCCCTTGATCACCAACTTCTTTATGTGTGCCTTCATCACCACTTTATCCATTTTCCCCTTCTTCTCTACTTTCTTCCTTTTCCCTTTGTTCATGACCTTATCCACCTTTTTCCTTGTCCCATTCTTCTTCTCCACTTTTCCCTTTTCCCCTTATGCTCCACCTTCTTCCTTGTCCCCTTGTCCTTCCCCACTATCACTCTGTTTCCTTCATTAACCTCCTAAGTTATCCAAGCCTGGAGACATAGTAATATCACCACTGTCATCATACTCATCCTCTCCCTTCTAACCTCCCTTAGCTGTAAGTTCATTTTCTCCCTTATCATCTATCTCTTGTATCTCATCATCATCAATGTCAATATCAGCATCCACTTCATGCACATCAGTAGCTTCTTCCTCACCATCTCCTGGTTTTTAAACTATTTTAGCAAGAGCCTTAACCTTAGACTTACACTTACCCTCTACCTTATATGCACCTTCATTAGCTCTTCCTCAACCATACTGATCAACTTCTTCTAGTTTTGTTCAATGATAGCCAACAGCTTCCCATGCATATCTTTCAACTCTTGCATGACATGGGTAAAATACTGTGAAACACATTACATACTAATGCATATAAAGCTATAAAGCTAAACACCTACAGGGTTTAAATAAGCAATAGTTTTTGTCCTGTCCTCCTCTTTCACATCTTCAAACCCACTTGGCCTATACAATAAACCCATATAGCTTCTCCTCTCTTTGGCCACCATCTCCTTCATCCTTTTTTCAATCCAGAACAGAATTGGATTGGTTGAGTCATGTTCCACTACTTTATATAATGGGAAGCACTCACCAAAATACTATTGTCACACAAAGTACACAAGTTAAACATTATTAAATCAAACATATAGTAACAAAACAAAAATCCAAAGCACATACCATCAACAAGTATAGGTAGCCTCCAACATTGCTACTCCCTACTTTATTGTTTCTATACATTTTGACATAATCACTTAGTTCTTTCCACAAGTCTCTGATAATGTGTATTGCCCAATCATAAAGTTTAAAGCCATTCATGGTGCTATACATCACCTTTAGTAGCTTGTCACTGACTTTTGTGCTTGCAATAGGAGATAAAAAAGCCACAAGCATGTACAACATAAACATGAACTCAAATTATTGTCATTCTCCTCGGACACTATATCACTTAGTATCTTCTTATAAGGGACTTTACCATACTTGCTCCTTAACCTCATAAAGCGTTCATCATCTTCATCTACTTCACCTCTTACCTCCTCCCCCTTATGAGGTACACCAAGAAATTGTGCAACATATTGTGCATCAATTTCCTCTATCTTCCCCCTGATTCTAAATTGATGTGTGAGGGATCATAGGATTGCATAAAATCGACTAAGAGGTCATAAGGCAGCGTGTTCATCATCACATCATGAAGATATGAGAATCCCAAACTCTTTACCCTGGCTTTTGAAATTTCATTGTCATTTATGAATTCCGCAAATGACTTGAACTTTCTGACTGAGCAGTGAGAGTGAAAAGGTACTTTTTTGTTCTTTGATCTCTTCTTCGGGTTCCCCTTTGCAAGCTTCACATGTTGGATGTACTTCAATTTTTCTTTACCGGCCAACTATTTCCATGCCTTTGCGACCTCTTTGGCATGTTTCTACCTACTCTTCCAACCCTTCCTTTTTTTCACAAACTCATTTCTAAACAGCGTGTAACTACTATGCACTCCTTCAATTGCCACTTGAACACTTGGCACAGCTTTGCTTAGCCCTGCTTCACTTTCCATCTTTCTTATCCTTTAAAAGATTGCTAATTGTAAAATAGTATAGATTAACCACCTACCTAAACTGCAACATAAATATATACTCCTCACTTCTCAACAATGTAAAAGTAAAGGTGGAGTGTGAAGGAACCAAGAGACAAAAAACTATGAAGGAACCAACAGCTGAAAAACAGTCTTACCAAAATTTGCATCTATGAAGGAACCAACTAAAACAACGCAATACCAAATTAGGAATTCATTCTATATCTTCCATCAAATCATCATTAAATATATTACTCCATTGTTTTTGGATGAAACAGGAACAAAACCCAATCCCACATTAATAGGCCTGTTTTGATACAAAATTTTGGACCTTTCTCAGCAAAACAATGCTCTTATGGTTCAACTCCAATCGTTTAATATGATCATTTGCTAGCTTTACTGACTGTTGTTTATTCTTATGCTGCTAATGACTTCTTTTAACTCTAATTTGCTTGTTGAGTTCGAGATATGGTTTTTGATTCCTATATTAAAATGTTATAATTTAAAAATATGAATAGTGTGATTCCCTATATTTTATATGTTGATGATAAATATACATTATATTTAAAATTTTAAAATATATGATAATAGACATAGTGGCACATTTATATTATTATCATCTTTTAATAAATAATATATAAAAATATATAACTTAATTTGAATTTGTAACGTTTTGTCATTGAATAGTGCCATTTGGCATCATCTATTCACTTGACATAGCTACGTTGCTGATGTTAGTGCATGCTTTCTCTTTAATCAATAAGAATGATGGGGGAAGAATATTAAATACACACTTCCTTCTTCTTATTATAGGCATGCCAGATTCAGGGTTGCCAAAATGTAGAACATAATAGAAAAGATGTAGTTAAACTTTTTGTAAATATTGTGTGGGTGTGTCAAAGGAAGAGTCCCACATTATTTGGGATTGTGGGGTTTAAGTCTGATAAATATTATATTAAACAAATAAATGAGTTAAGAGGAGGAAAGAGCTTGCACATGATAAAGGCCACTGGAGACAAATCCGGCAATTTTCCCTTACCCTTTATGTACAAGTTAAAAGTGTATTGAGCACCTTTTATTAAAAAGTTTTGTAGAAATACAAAATGTTATTTTGAATAAAATATATATTATGAAAGTATCAGTTTTACTAGTTGATTATTGCTAAGTCAAAAGGTTGAAATAATAGTGCCACATAAGCATTTTTTTGAATCAACATTTTATTATTTTTAATGGGTATTGATTGCTTTCCATGGCTTAAATGTTATGTACGTTGGAATCAGATTGTGTGATTGCTTTTGAAATGCGTTTACCCAAATTTTGTTTTGAATGACATTGATGTGATTATTTGAATGACATTGATGTGAGTTGATGGAATTTAATACTCTGAAACGTTCAGACTCTCAACAACATCCTTATCTCTATTTTATGATAGTGAAAACGTTTTGAGTGCGTTATGACAATTTGAAATGGGTTTTTATTAGACTTGAAGCTTCTGATAGTGCAGTACATTTTCAAAAAGCTTTATGCTTTGAAGACATGTAATATCAATTAAATATTGTGGCAAAGTAGTACGTACGTTTCCAAAGTGTTGTACTTTAAGGATATTTAAAATCAATCAAAGGTTAAATAGTTAATTGTATTTAAACAAATAAAATCTCAAACGTTTCCCAACGTTCCAAAGCTTTATGTATGTCCTTTAAGGCTATTAAAGTAGTGATTTTATGTGCTTTTAAATTGCCTTACCTCCCATGGCCGATAAAAAGCCTTGTACATGAGAAGCTCAGACACAGCACTTGAGTTTTCGTGCTCCTCTCTTCCTCCTCTGATATATTACTCTACGTGCTGAGTTATATTATTTCTTTTGTTGTTCTGCTCACCCTGTCTTGCAAGAAGAATCCGTTTAATCCTGGGGAGTGCTGCATCTTGCTTAACCGGTAGTTGTGGAATAGCTCTTAAGGACAGTGTCATTGGACGCGACTCGGATTAATTTGTTTTGCAGGTGTTATTTTTTTCCAACAAAACTCACACACAAAGCACACAGACAAACCCATGCATCAGCATTCAGATTCATGTGTAGACAGAGTTCGGTTGACCAGTGCTCATTGCATAAGCCTTATTTATACAGAGACACATGGCTTCTACTTCTAATAGGGTTCAACACAGTTGATGTTGAGGATAGAAATATAATGAGAAGATGTGGCAATTTGGTGGTCCATGATTTATTGATCATTGTTACAAAAGAAACCAAGACCTTTCAATTTTGATATAAAAAGTATATTTTGGATTAGAATTCCAAAATATTGCAGCTCAAACATCAACAGCTTACACATACGAGGAGAAATTTTAAATTTGACCGACTGACATCCAACAAAAATTACATTGTTCACGGGAACTGGGCAATTTACTTTTTGTTTTTAGCATAAGTTTTATATGTTAAGGAAATAGAGAAGAGATTTATGTAGTTGGTTGGATTGTATGCTCAGAATAAAATTCTTTTCACATTGATATATACATTTAAGATTTCACTCTCCAGTATTCTTACAATTTATCTTAACCTTGTGCTTCATATCCAAAAGCAAAAGAAGATGACAACATGAACTTTCTCATAGGTAGATTTACCAGTGCATGCAACTCCAAAAGTAACTAAGACTACAGAGTGGGAGAACTGAATAATAGAAGGGAGAAAATCAAGCATGCCAGTTCATAAGTATCAGCAGT
This sequence comes from Vachellia collinsii, assembly GCA_006871305.1. Taxonomy (NCBI): domain Eukaryota; kingdom Viridiplantae; phylum Streptophyta; class Magnoliopsida; order Fabales; family Fabaceae; genus Vachellia; species Vachellia collinsii. The sequence goes on along the minus strand of QFDD01005617.1, from coordinate 2,102 downwards.
GCACTTTCACTTTCCTCAGAAAGCATCTCGGTGATCTGCAAACAAAAGGTTGGTTCCTCACCTCAATCGGATCCTTTACCTCTTAATTAATATAATGGGGCTATTGTATTCCAAAGGGGCTCATATGTTCTATTCAATATATTTGTGTATATACTGCAGGGTGCTTTCTCACTACACCTGGGAAGATTTTGCACAGGTTATGGAATCGGAGTTATCCCATATGCGGTAATTAATATATAACAATAACCAACATACATTTGGTCCTTATAGTTTATCTCAATTTGGGTTTTGGTCCCTGGAATTTAAAAGTGATGGTTTTAGTCCCTCAAGTTTACTTTGTTTAAAATTGTTAGTCCCTGTAGTTTTAAAAGGTCCCTGTACTTTTAACTAATTTTGTTTTTTATTCCTATATTTTGAATGAATTTTGGTTTTAATCCTTATACTTTGAATAAATTTTTATTTTGATCCCTAAATTTAAGTGTATTAATTAACGCAATCAAACATTTAAGTCCCTAAAACTACAAGATTAAATTATGCAACAATTTTTTTTCATGTTACTTTGTCCAGTTATTAAGAAATTTCATTATAATTTACAAAATTTGTGACACATGAGCAAAATTAATTGTATTAATATTATGTGTAGGTCCTTTTAAAACTATAGGGACTAACAGTTTTAGAGAGAGTAAACTTGAAGGACCAAAACCACAACTTTTAAACTTTAAGGACCAAAAACCAAATCAGAGTAAACTATAGGGACTAAAAGTATGGTTAACCCTTTATTTATTTATCATCTTCTTTTGGTGCTATATAGCTGGTGATTTTTGGACCAACTTGGTTGCACTATATTGAATAATGATTACGTACACCTTTATAGTAAGCTTGATGCCAATTTGTTTTGTTTTTTCAAATTTTTTAGGGTAATTTTGTCTTTTATCTTCAATTATAAAAATCACATTTGCTGATAGCTATCTATTAATCATTTTTTTTATTTATGGTAAAAAATGGAGTTTCAGAATTTTAAGGGTATTTTCCTAGAATTTTCCCTAAATTTTAAGCATTATAGTTGTTGAAATTTACCCAAAAAGAAAAAAAAAATATTTCCTGAAATATTAAATCGTAACTGCTTAAATTTCAACCAATTCTGTTATGTGTGCATGTATATATAACCCCCTGGCTCTAAAACTTACCTCCTCAACACAAACGATAATGGCTTCTTCAATACCTTCCTTCCTCACCTCTTCCATATTCAAGCGAACCCTAACACCAAACTCTATCGTCATCGCTTCGAAACCTCTGTCCTTCTCCCGCAATTCTCCGCCTACAAAACAAGTGCGTTCGCCTGTGCCTTCGCCCTCCTCAGTCCCATCGCCGGTTCCTTTTATGGATTGGATGTGGGATCCGTACACTGAACCCCGCTCTCCACCTGAGAAACCTGTGTATCCTCCGACGACGACTAATTCAAAACCGACGCCGAAGCCGGAGGATTCAGAGCCGAGCTAAGCCTGCGGTTTTGTCGCTGCAACTGTTTATTGTTCCGCCACAACCGCTTGAACCGGAGATCATTCCGCTTCTGCAGTATTTTTTTTTTCCAGTTAGTATTTTTTTTATGTTTTTTTTTTGTTTTGCCATTGAGTCATTGGAATATCATAAACTCATATTTTAATATTTCATCTCAGTGTTGAATGATCTTCTTGATTTTTAACATCCTTTTGATTTTTCTCCATTAGACTGCTGTGTTTTGATTTAATTTGATCTTAAACTGATTTTTTAGGTCCAATTTTTCGTTTCTGAATTTTATATTGCTAATAAAGTCATTGTCAAGGCACATTTGTATCGTTATTTTATCGCATCATTATTCATAAATATTAGATAAATACTTTTGCGAAAACCTAAATTAAGTTCCTCCAATTCAACTAATCCTAATTCTAGAATTTGAGAATATTCTTAAATTATCAGAATACCCTTTAGCATTTGAACAGAAAAGACAAGGCATGAGTCAAGTTTGGCTCTGACTATTGACTCTATTCATGAAGAGTATAACTATCCATATGTTAATTGATGTAAGCATGAATCTAAATTAGATAAATAAAGTTATATAATTG